>JADRCH010000484.1:78373-177388 GCA_019843965.1 Rhynchomys soricoides | reverse complement strand
TTAAAATAAGGTTGCATTATTTATTCAAAGCAAACACTTGAGAATTTAATGCACCAGTGGAATTCGGGTCCTGGGATAAATTTCTGCTGGCAAAAGAGGAAAAGAGCAGAGCATAGAGATTTAACCTTCAGTACCACAAAACTGCCAAAACAGAAACTTGTAAAGAAACCACTACCAGGGTTGCAATCTTAAATTGTAAAAGAAGGATTTGCTGGAGGCTTAGAGTGGCCAATTCTGACTAGGAAAACTCTGAGAGAGGCCTCTGTTACATTAGAGTCTTCACATTTCTTTTGTTCTAGGAGATAGAGGGGATTTTCATAGAGCTCAGGGAAATTCCCTCCTGCTTCCAGCATGGGAGAAAATACCAAACCACTCAAAGGACACCAGACCATTATGTCTTTGACAAAGTTTAACCTTAAAAGGCTGTTCACTTAGACACTTACATTACAGCGTTTACTCAGAGCCCTGTAGTAAAGACCTTTACACAGTGCATTATCTCTTCAGTTCTTATATTTCATATGCTTAATTGATCTAACAGATAATACATTATTCAAAAATAATTCCAATAGCAATGAATTTTATTATCATAATATGTATATATAAACAAAGGAATTATACCAGTAGTACAAGACTAATCCATCTTTCCATCTCTAGCACTATGTTAATTTTGTAATTAGAAGTACGGTCAACTCTATGGCTTCTGATTTACCCATCCATGGATTGGTGACTCGATTAATGGTACTTAGAATGACTTTTATCTTGTAGAGAAAGGCATAGGCATAGATCAAATTATTCGTTATTCCCATAACATTTTGCCATTAATACAACATTGGACAAAGATTTCTAGGAAAATCAAGGATAACAACTAAGCAAAACTGTTGATCACTCTTCTGTACTAGAATGGATAGAACCTTTAAATATTATGAAAGTGATCCAGTAGAGTTGACACTTCTGGGTTGGTTCCAACATGACTTCTCCAAATGACTGTAGTATGTGTTATTTTTAGCAATAAGGTCTTCCATCAATTTCTGGATAATATCTCTTTATTAGGGTTCCTATTGCTGTAAAACACTTTATTAACTTCAAATCTTGACGTTTGATACTTCAATACCCACTCTCCTTTTTGCTCATAATTATTTTGGGTATCTTGGGTATTTGTGATTCTTGAATACATTTAAAACTATTTTTTTTTCAGTTTTGATGAAGGGAGAGGTTATACTGAATCTGTAGACTATTATCGATAGGATGCTATTTCCATAATATTAACCCTTCAAGTATGTGGAAGATCTTCAATTTTTGATATCATCATTGATTATATCATTTTATTATATTTATTCCAACATATTTTATTATTGGACACTCTAGTGAATGAAACTATTTTTATGATTTCGTATAACCACACAGGTCTATTGGTCTTTGTGAGTTGATTTTATATTCTTATACTTTGATAAATATTTCATCAGCTGTATGCATTTTCTGGTGGAATTTTTAGGTTTTTCTATGTCTAAGATCGTATCATCTACCACTAAGGATACTTTGATTTCTTCTTTTATTTACATCTCATTTACCTCTACTCCCTTATTATTGCTTTTGCTAAGACGTCAACCTTTGTATTTAACAGGAGTGAAGAGAGTGGACAACTTTTTCTTATTCACGATTTTAGTAAATTTACATTTCTCGATTAACATAATGTTTGCTATATGATTGTTTACTATTTTTATTATGCTGGTATACATATTCTATATTCCTAAACTCTCTATGACATTTAATATAAAGAGATGTTGGATTTAGTCAAAGGCCTTTAAAGCTTTTGTTGAGGTGATCACATTGAAAAAATGAGCTCTTATTCAGATGGTTCTACCTCTCTATGTTATCTGATCTTTCATGTGGCATTCAATATTTTTATTTGTTCTGTATGTCAGGTGTTTCAGTATTACACTGCAAGAGAGACTCCATTTCTCTTCTCTCTATTTAGTACACCATATTATTGCTCCTTGATAAGTATTAGCTTCCTTAAATTTAGGAAATATTCTTTGTTTCTTTGTGCAACCTCACATAGCTGCTTTCCTTTCTTCATGCCTTGATCCTCCTGATACATTGCCTTTCTTTGTGTCCTGATCCTCTTCATAAATTTCCTCATGATTTTTAAAATAACATATTTAATAAAACATTTTATATACTATATTTTTATCATGTTCTTCTCTTCCCATTGCACCTTCCCTCTCACTGCTCACTGAAATTCTACTTTTCACTCCCTTCTCCCTGAAAAAAACAAAAGCCAAAATAAGACAAAAACCACAAAGTTGTGAAGGCTATATTGTGATGGCTAACTATTACTGAGCATATAGCCTGTCTTGAATTTGATTAATATATCTAGTATCTTTCTATTTTGGAAAACAAAAATCAAAAAACAACCAGGATTGTAGTCTCTGATTTGAGAGTGTTTCTTCAATGAATTTGAAAACTACATTTTCTGTGCTTTTATTTGAGTTTCTTCTTCTATCCCCATAGATTTCATGCTTTTGCAGTGTTCTATGTCTCTGTTCTTAGGTTTTATGAGATTTATCATTTCTTATTTTCTTTGACTGATTGATCTACTTCTGCATTGTCTTTAATCCCTGATATTTTCTCTTATACTTGATTCATATTACTGATGTAATTTTATATTAAATGTTCTGTTTGGTTTGTTCAATTTTGTAGTTTGCCTTTATTCCATTTGGTTTTTCTTCAGAAATGCTAAGTTTGAAATTAGCTAATTAATTAATAAATATATATTTTGTATCCTTAACTGTTTTACTTATTTCCTGTTTGTATTTTCTGAGTCTACAATCAACATTAATATCCTATTTAAATCCTTTGACCATGTTTATAATTTCTATATATTATTTTGTATTATTTCTATTTGTTGTCATCGACATTATTTTTATAGTAATAAAGCAATTTGCTTTTCTCTTGTGTCTGGGTGTTGTTGTAGTTTCACTATGAGACATGAACACGTGGAGTCAGATGCTTAGTCATTTCTCGTGTTATGGACTTTTGTTTCTCCACTGTTGTGTGTTTCCTGGGATCTCTGCTAGTCTCTTGAAGGTTTTGGAGCAACCAGATTGTGCTTAATGTTCAGACTCAATACTGGTGTGCAATTGGAATATCAGAAATAGTTCTAGTTCTTATGGAATCTGGGCACAGTTCAGCTTCTTAACTCAATAATGAACCCAATGGTCTTAACAGGTTCTTAGGATAGCTCTTCAAATGTTTGTGAAGGTTTATACAGAGATCTATGTTTTCCTCAGCTCAATGGGAAAAGGATCAGGGAACAGGTAGGTACTAGCATTGCCTAGTATCATGTGTTCTAGGCTGTTACCAGTGGAGAGGGAGTGCTGTCTTGAATAAAACAAGATACAGAGCTTCTAAGGAGCAATACCTGAACTTGCCCTCTGATTTTCCAATGCATATGTATACTGTCATTCACATATATGTGCACATTCATATTAACATACAACTGTATATATACATACTCCAAAACAAAATAATAAAGTAATAATAATGATGTTATCACATGTGTGATGATTTATTTCAGATAAACTAGGGCTAATATATTTTTCTAATTAATCATTCCATGTTTATATCTCAAATGATGTCCCCCTTCTCTGATACCCCTTGCCCATATCTTCCCACTCCCCCATCCATGTTCTCTCTATGAGGGTGTTCCCCTACCCACCCACCCAGTCCTGCCCCACTGTTCCAGCATCCCCATACTCTGAGCATCAAACTGCCACAGAATCAAGGGCCTCCCCTCTCATTGATGTCTGACAAGACCATCCTCTGCTACATATGTATCTGGAGCCATGGTTCCCTCCCTGTAAACTCTTTGTTTGGTGATCTAGTCCCTGAGACTACTGGGTGGTCTGGCAAGAGGACACAGTTCTTCCTATGGGGTTGCACTTCTTCTCAGCTCCTCCATTCTTTCTTCCAGCTCCCTCACCAGGGTCCCTAAACTCAGTCTGATGATTTGCTCCAAGCATCCACATCTGCATTGGTTAGTTGCTAGCAGAACCTCCCAAAGAACAGCCACACCAGGTACCTGTTAACAAGTACCTCTTGGCAACAGCAACCGTGTTCAGGGTTTAATATCTGCACAAAAGATAGATTCCCTAGGTGGGGTGGTCCCTGGATGGCCCTTCTTTAAGTCTCTGACCCATTCTTTTGTCCCTGTCTTTCCTTTGGACATGTTAAAAATGTTCAGATAGGTGGGTAGCCTTATCTCTTCCCTGGGGCCCATACCCATCTACTGTAGGTGGTCTCTACAGGTTCTATCTCCTCTTCACTGTACATTTCAGCTAAAGTCATTCCCTTTGAGTCCTGAGAGAGTCTTGCTTGATTGGTATCTGGAACCTGCCAGTAGCTACCTCCAGTTCCTCAAGTCCTACCGCGACACAGTTTTTTTTTTTTTCAATTTCCTGACCCTTTGTTTCTCTCTCCCATCCCCTTCAGTACCTGATACTTCACCCCTTTTTTTCCTTCCCCTCCTCTGTCCCTCGAGGTCCTCCTTCCCTCTACCTCCTGTGATCATCGTGTTCCCCTCCTACTGCAGGACTGAAGGATCCATACCCTGGTCTTCCTTCTTCCTAAGCTCCATATGTTCTATGGGTTTTGTCATTGGTGTTGTGAGCTTTTGGGCTAATATCCACTTATCTGTGAGTACATGCTGTGTGTTCTTTTGTGTCTGGGTTACCTCACTCATGAAGATATTTTCTAGTCCCATCCATTTGCAAGCAGATTTCATGATGTCATTGTTTTTAATAGCTTAGTAGTACTCCATTGTATATATGTGCCACATTTTCTGTATCCATTCTTCTGTTGAGGGGCACCTGGGTTGTTTCCAGCTTCTGGCTATTATAAACAAGGCTGTTGCAATAAGATATTACACTCCAGAGAAACAAATACCCCTATTAAAAATTGGGGAATATATCTAAACATAATTCTCAACTGAGGAGTGTCAATTGGTTGAGAAATACTTGCAAAAATGTTTAGCATCTTTAGTCATCAGGGAAATTCAAAGCAAAATGACCCTGAGATTCCACTTCATACCAATTGGAATGGCTAAGAACAAAAACACAGAAGAGAACAGATGCTGGCAAGGATGTGGAGAAAGAGGTACACTCCATTGCTTGTGGGACTGCAAGCTGGTAAAACCACTTTGGAAATCAATCTGGTGGTTCTTGAGAAAACTTGAAATGTTTCTACTTGAAGACCCAGTTATACCACTACTGGAGATATATATGCTCCAACATATAACAAGTAAACCTGCTTCACTATGTTTAAGGCTAATATTTTTTAACTTTCTCTACTAACACAAGAAAACCACCAGTTTCACTGTGATTTGCTCTGTTGCTGTTTAAATTCTGATGTTAAGTATCTTGATGTACTATGTCTTCTCAGGAGACAGGGCCCTAGTTAAAAGATTGTAAGCTTTAGAAATGGATTAGAGGATTCTGTAGGTTGGGGACAGGAGCTGGAACAGTTGTTAGAATAAAAGATGCAGAAATGTATAGATGAGACTGAGCAACAGAGAGATAAACTTATGACTTGGCAATAAGACATAGAGGGAACCCTAGAACTAAAGGTACAGAAAATTACAGAACAAAATAAGCAACACAGAGAGGAAAATGAAGATTGGAAAAAGGAGTTGGAAGGAATGTTGAAACCAAAAATGCAGAATTTCATAGATTGTACTAAAGAGCAGAAAGAGATAAAATTTGGAAGCAGATTCATAATTTACAAAAGTTAATAAACCAAAATAAAGTAGATGCTACAATATTAGAAGTACAACATAAAGAGAAATTAAAATTGTAGAATCAGGGCCTAGATGGCAACCTGGCGTGGAGGAAAAACAAGAGATATAGGTACAGGAATTTTTAGGTCATGATAAGCATCAGAGAGAGGAGAATAAAGGTTGGAGAGAGGAGCAGTGTTGGGTTTAGGGTGAGGTGTGGTGAGTCTTGTGTCTGCCCCAGGCTCAGGCCTCACCTCTCAAAGAGGTGGGACATGGGAAGTTTGACCCCCATATCCCCACGGCACTGCTGGGTGGGTGTCGGGCAGTGAGAAGCCATGGGACACTGCCTGGTGGTGGAGAAGCACTGCCTGGGGATCCCAGGGCCAGTGAGTGCCACAGAAGAGCTCAGAATGAAGTGAGGGCCCATGGCTTGGATCTAGCCTGGGAATAAGAAGGTAAAGAGGGGAGGAGCAAGGCTGGATCCTGATGGGGACCGAAGTTCACAGCTTGTCACCAGCTAGCTTACTTGGTTTGGTTTGGTGGCAGCTGTGGCTCCGAGCTCTGGGAAGCCTTCTGCAGGAGGCTAGATGTGGCTTTTTAGAGGAAGGCCTGTTCCATTGTTCCCCAAGGCAGATCGCAATGAAGAGAGACAGTCCATGGTTTTAAGGTGTTTATTGTCATGGTATTGAGTAGCATGAGTGAACATGTACCCCACGACCTCAGGGAGGGTTGATGTTGAAATACTGTTAGCTGGGAAGGGAGTGGCTAAGCCTCATTAACATGAGGATATCTTGAGGCTAAGTGACTGCACCTCTACCTGTGGAAGGGCTTGGGGCATTGCCCTTATGTGACTGATAGTCACAGACCTAAAGAGGACAGCTGTGGCCTCATGAAGGAGCCTAGTTCCTAGGAGCATGGCAAAACGCCTACAGTCCCTTGTAGGGGTTATTCCTTACTCTGTTTCCCAGGGTTTTAAACCTCAGCTCAACCAGAAACCAAGGTTGCCTTTCACGGTCCCACAGAGCTGGACAGGACACTAGAACAAAGGATGCAACAGCTCATAGGACAGACTGAATGGCAGAGAGAAAATAATGACGGTTGAAAGTAAAGTTTGGAGGAGAATCTCTTAAAATTAACCAATCCAAAAAATAAAAAAAAAAAGCCATCAGAATATCAGAATTACAGTATGAAAACCACTTTTATATGTGGAAGCTGAACACTCAATAGTGGATACAGGACCTTAGGCAACAGGTGGAGCAAGAATGGGAGAGACATGAAGCATGTGCACAGACCTTAAGGGAGGAACTTAAAATATCAATTAGGGAAAACACTCAGGCAGAGAAAGAAGATAAAATTAAAGTAAATCAACCAAATGTTGTTAGAGATCTTTAGTTTATCTGGCACATGATGATCATTCACAGAATTATCAGGAATTCAAATGGCAACCCATGGACGTGTTAGAACTGAGAAAAAATTTTAAAAAGCATCACTAATTTTGAAATGTATTTCCCCTTTGTAAAACAAATCCCAACTTCTTGGACTACTGAAAATGGATTCTGGGATTACTTAGCCTGATATGATGAATAAATAGCCTGGAAATGGGCTAATATAATAAGAAGGAGAAAATTTAGTTGAAGTTAAATACATAGGAAATGATGTTGACTCAAATAAAGAGAAAGGAAATATATGAATATACATACACATACACAATATATATATATATGTATATATATATATATATATGTTTCATGAGATTCTATGACAACATTGAACTTCATTGACTAACTTCATACTATTTTCCCCAATATCTCACTTCATATCTTCTTCTTGGGGGTCACTACCAAGTTTCAAAAAGGTATTTACTAAACCTGGCCTTGATAATATTCTTGACATTCACTTTCTGCTAATATAGACATATGACATCCAATATGTATTTAAAATATTGTTTATTTATCATTCTGTGTTTCATTCAGTAAGTTTTCTTTTTGTTTTGTTTTGGGTTTGGTTAAAATACATTATACATAAATTCTACAAGTTCTCCAGGAGTCTGTAAGACTCTTAAATTTTCAATCCCACTAAGCCTGAATAAAATACACATGCCAGTTATTATAATGGTAGGATATGTGCCTAGATTGGGCAGATCAAGCACTACATTAACATATTATCCAGGTATAAGACTCTTTACTACTTACAGTTTTTCAAAGCCATGTGTTTCTGCCCCATCATGGCTTCCCCTTCCTCTTTTACTGTCCCCCCTCCTTTCCTTCTTGTTCTCCTCTTTACTCTCCAGAACTTCTCTTCCCACCTTTCCCTTCCACTGACAAATCACAGACTCTAAGCTTTATTGACCAGGTAGAGTGGGGAGAAGTTTCATATGAGATCACCTGAATATGTGATCAACTGTTTGTCAGGGGCAACATCTCTTGAAGAAGCAAAACTAACATTAAAATACAAACAGCATCAGAGCAATCCACACAGCATTTCACCCTTTTTGTCCATTAGAAAAGCCTATTTTCTTGGATATACAATGAACTTAACTACAATAGTTGTGTAAACTATAATGTATCATATACACTAATAATGTCCAGCTGATCTATTTTGTCAATTTAGGTACATTACTTTAATATCTATCTTAATTTAAAGAGCCTTCAATTCTATATCTGAATTATGTTTTGATTTTAACTTGCCTTACTATCTGAAAACCAGTCTTTCAAATCTAGATCTTCTTCCTTTTTGCTAAATAAATTAAGTTTCTTTATCAAACTATAACTAGTCTTCAAACCCATTATAGATCCAAGAATAAAATAAATCTTACCTGGATGTATAAGAAGCACAAAGACATAGGTTCCAAAACTTAACTAATTTCCTGAGACAGTTGACTAACTGGGCATTACACCATTTCTCAAAATGTGGGAGCAACTATCTTCAACCTTCTGGACCAGAACCATCTGACAAACTTTAAGTGAGTCAGGATTTATGAAGGACTAGCCTACTATGTCTTGTCAGAGCTAAGCTGTCACCTACTCCACATTGTGTGTCCTTTCTTGGAAAACATTTTTTTTGTCTGTAGATGAATTAAGGAAATTCTTGCCAAGTAGCTATCTTGCCACTACTGGGGCAACTCTATATGGAGGTTGTGCTGTTCAATATCTTCTATGAACAGTGAAGGGGGTATTGTCAGGAGCAGATACGTCTCAGCCAAAATTCTAATGAAACGATTATAAATGTCATATTCTGTGCATTTCTTATGCTTTTGAAGAGTATCCATCTATACAAAGTATATGTGAACTGTTTAACTTTAGCTACTCTTAGTTATTTCTATTTGAATAATATTGAATATTTATTATAACTAAATCAGAATCTAATATAACCATGGATTCATTATCTGTCTCTTAACTCACATTACTTAATCACCTTAACAGTTTGTAATAGCAGCTGTAGAAGGACTGGGTCAAAGCCTTTTATTCTTAAATGACTTGCAAAGGCACATTGCCGACCTAAGAGTAACAATATTAATTTTAAATTTTGTATTAATATATAAAGATTTGTACCAAAGAAAATCTTCAATATGTATCAATATATAAATTCTGTATGAATGTAATACATTATAATGTCAATTTTGCATAATATAAAGCTTTCTACCAATGTAAGATTGTGGTTATACCATTGAGACAGTGCTCCTTCATTATAGTTTGTCTTGTTCTTAGACTATTAATTTTTAATAGTGAGATCATGGCTTAAATATATTTATTCATCTATGCATAACTAAATTCTCCCATATATATAAATCAAAACATATCCAATGCATACTATGTAGTAGTCATAGATTAAGAGCTAATGAAATATTTCATACATTTTATTTATCAGAAAAATGATCTCCTTTATATGATTTTCTTCAGAGCAATATTGACATCCTTGTTCCTCAGACTATAGATCAGGGGGTTGAGCATGGCTACAAAGATGGTGTAAAATATGGAACATATTTTTCCTTCATCTATGGAGCTTGAAGATGATGGCTTCAGATACATAAATGCCACAGAACCGAAAAAGACAGCAACAGCTGAGATATGAGAGCTGCAGGTGCTAAAGGGTTTGGATCTGCCCTCAGTACATTTAATGAGTAGGATGCTGATAATGATGAAAACATAAGAACTGAGGATGGTCAGATTTGGAAAAATGGTATTAATTAGACTAAAAATTAGAATTACGAGCTCATTCACAAAAATATTACAGCATGAGAGCTTAAGTATAGATATAAGGTCACAGAAATAATGGTTGATCAATTCATGTCTGCAAAAATCAACCCTAAATATTCACCCAACATGAGCTGATGCACAAACTATGCCTGCAATGTAAACTGCTAAAACAAGAGAAAGGCACTTATGGTGAGACATGATGATACTATAAAGCAAGGGTCTGCAGATGGCAACATAGCGATCATATGCCATTGCAGCCAGCAGGTAACATTCTGAAACAACAAAAACAACAAAGAAGTAAAGTTGAGTCATACACTCAGGGTAAGAGATGTCATTCTTCTCCACTACAAAATTCATCAGCATTTTGGGAGTAATGACAGTCGATTGGCAGAGGTCAATGAAGGAAAGACTGCTGAGGAAGAAGTATATGGGTGTGTGCAACTGGGAGCTGAACAGGATCAGGATGATCATGCTGGGTTCCCCAGCACTGTGAGCAGGTAGATTCCAAGGAAGAGGAGGAAGAGGGGCAGCTGCAGCTCTGGTTGGTCTGTTAAACCAGAGATGAAGAATTTGGTCACTGTGGAGTGATTGCTTTTTTCCATGCTCTCTGGCCAGATTCTGAAAAGAAAAGATGTGATTTTTGAGGAAAATAATTGTTCTTCTTTTGGAAGCATGCACTACCTTAATTCTCTATGATCACTTCTTACTGTTCCATCTTTATTATGTGGAAGATGCTCATTTTAATATTTTCTACATTTGAGTTTCAAAATTAATGTTTATTCTAGAAAATATTTTATTTCACTTTGTAGTGTTGAAAACTTTTGAACTGTCAATTTTCTATTTCAACATGTCAATCCTCTGAACCTAGTATTTTGAAATACTTTCTCAACCATATCACTTATTAAGAAGTACATCTGAGTAAGAAAAGTAGCTGATTTGAATCATGACTTTAAACTCTTTTTCAAAACACAAGTGTGCCTAAATCATAAATGGCAGAGACATATCTAGAAAAGACAAATACTGACAAAATTTCCAGAATAAGAATCTTAGTGTTTCAATTTTTCTTCTTTCCCCTTCAAATTCTTTGAATCATAGAGTGTCAAAAGTGTAATCACAGAAATAAAGCAAGATTTACAAATTTGTTTCCTTGTTCTGTAACATAATAAATAAATAAATAACCATTTCAGAAAATGCATATTCATAGTGAATTAGACTTGATTTAACTATTTGCAGATGATGTCATCTCATATATAAGTGACTCCCCCCCAAAAAAATCCCCCCACGTAACTCCTACAGCTGACAAACTTTGTTAACAAAGTGAGAGGATACAAAATTAATTTACAGAAATCAATAGCCCTCCTATATAGAAATAACAATTTTACTGAGAAAGAAATTGTGGAAACAGTGCCTTTCAAAATAATCACATTATCTTCCAGTAACTTTAACCAGTAAGTGAAAGATTTGTATGAGGAGAAGTTTAGGGGGTAATGGGGGAAAGGATTTGAATTGGTCAGACTGGGAGGAAACGATAGAGTGTGTGGAGTGGGACAGGGTCCAGATGTAAAGTGAATTATAAAAATATCAGGTTATTGGTCCATAAGAAACACTGTTTAGGATATTTTCTGGCTTCTCTGAACATTTGTCCACATATACATGTATTCATAACTAAAGTAAAAGGCAACTCTTTAAGAAAGTACTAGATGGAAGAAGTCTAAGAACAATACTTATCAGCTTGTAATGTGAGTTGCAAAGGAAATGGTTTGATTTCGGGTGGTAATTCAAAGTAACTGTAAGTGTGAGAGCTTACAGAAGAAAATCATATGTGTAATCAATCCATTGACGTTGGTTTGGTCATTTTAATAAGGAAGGGTCAAAGACATCTGGAAATAAAATTCACAATAAGTTTCGATGCTATCCAAATAAGCCAAGGGAGAATGGCTAAATCTTTCTCAAAAGGGGAAATAAAATAAGTATCAGAGGTGAACAGAAGTAGGGACCTGGATAGAAGAGGGTATGGGGAGAGAAGAATGTTCTTGTGGAGATTAGATGTAGGGACATCATGGAAGAGGGAATGGAAATAGGTGGAGGGTAGGAGAGGTAGCAATCTCTAAAACTTATCATTAATCTAGGATGAAGGGAGGCCCAAGGGATTTTGGGGGGCAAATCAAGCTGAGACTCCTATTGGTGGGTGAAATGGATCAGAACTGGTCATTTTCTGTAGTCAGGCAGAACTCCCAGTAAAGAAATAAGGCAGCACCCCACCAACAAAACCTTAGATAATGTGTCCTGCCTACAGGATGTATAGGAACAAAGACAGGACAGAGACTGAGGGAATGGCCAACCGATGACTGACTCAACTTGAGACCCATCTCACGGGCAAGAACCAATCCCTGACACTATTAATGATAAGTTATTCCTTCAGACAGACGCCTAGCATAACAGTCTTTGCAGAGACTCCACCAAATGCAGAATCCTACTTCCAAATATTGGATGAGCTCTGGGAATATTATGGAAAAGTTGGGGAATGTACTGATGGACCTGAAGAGGACAGGGACCCCTAGACGACAGGGACCACTCAGTAATACCAAGAGTGTCAAGAAACGTCAACCCTTGGGGGTTTCCAGAGACTGAACTACGAACCGAAGAGCAAAGCTAGGTTTCATGTAGCAGGTAGGCAGTTTGTTCTTCATGTGGGTCCCCTAACAACTGAAGCGGGGGCTTTTCCTGTATCTGTTGCCTGCATACATGTGGATCCTGCTCCCCTAACCGGGCTGCCTATCTGGTTTAAATGGGAGAGCATATGCCTTGTAATGAAGCAACTTGATATATGGGGTGGGGGGTGAGGACTGGTGGGTTAGGGTGGTTTGGGTGATACCTAGAGGCTGGCTTCCCCTTCTCTAAAGAGGAAGGAGAGGAAGAAATTGAGGGTGGAGGAGAAGTTTTATTCCTAGTAAAAAAATTTATAAACAACTTAAATGTTCATTAAGGATACTCGATGAATGTGTTATGATATGAAATGCATATGCATATATATGGTAATGAAATATTACATGCCAATAAAAATAGGAATAAATGTAACAAAATAAGTCTTATAGATGTTAGACTTTTTATGAACTTATTTAACAAATCAGTTCCAAAATTATGGATGTGTTCAGTAGTATACCCTGATGGACTTAGAATATTTCCTTGTTTGGGATTCTATTTTATTATTGTATTGAAACTATTGGCTACATAGGAGTTTGCCAAATTTTGTCTTTCTATTTATTGAATATAAATTTTTTGACATAACAAATTTTGATTATTGTCTTTCACTAACCCAAATTTACACTCTTTCTTTCATTCATTTGTATAAAAATAGGTATGCAAAAATGATAATTAAAATTACATACAATAACACAAAAAATAAAAACCAGGACTAAACACACAAACAGAAGAAAAAGAGCCAAAGAAGAAGCTTGAGAAACACATATAGTCACAGAGACATTTGCACACAAGTAAATCATGTAAAAAAACTCAAATGCCTAGTAGCCGATGACAAAGGTAAAGCAAAATTAAATTTTCTCTTTCTTATTAGGTCTTTTAAGTTGAAATTTGAACTTCTTACTGGTTTACATGTTATTAATTATACTGTATTATTTTCCTATAAATTTAATATCCAAAAATATTGATTACCTTCTGATTCATTCCTAAAACCAGTACTCTTCTGTTTTAATCTTTAGCCAAGTTTATCAGTTTTACTAATGGATTTACCATGATTTTTATTGATATTGATTTATAAAATTACTGTCTTTGAAATTATTCTAATATTTAATAAATAAATAAGCTGTCAAATATAGTTTTAGTAATTAAATAAATAATTTAATTAATAAAAATAATTGCTTGAGTGACTTCCTGATTTATTTTTAACATCTTCAACTATAAACTTTAACTAATGCTTTAGTTTATTATTATTTATTTTCTATTCATTGAAAATATTCTTTGTTAAATTCAACGTGTTTACTAGACACACTCTCCAATATCTATTAATACGTTTTTCTGAGGATTTTGTTCTAACTCTGTTCTTTGTTAGTTTTTCTAAGCATTTTCAATGAGTCTCCGATCACATAACTGCCAATACTTTTATTATTCCCAATTTACTGAGCATCTTATTAATATTGGCTATACATAGGATTTTTTGGAATGGTGTTATAGTAGCTATTGAGTAAACTCTCAAAATTTTCTAGTAGAATGCTTGATTTTTATATTTCTGCTTTTGGTCGTTCAACTTTGGGGTGGAATCTCATAAAGTAAGAATAACTGACTTTACATGTAATAATGTACCCTCTATTACATAGTCTCTTATTGATAGTAGCGTGTTCCAAGATTTATTTTAGCTAGTATTGCAAATAATAATGTTCTTTTTCACCATTATTTCTTCTATTAAAGTGGGGTTTTTTTGAAGCTATAAATGAAGTAAGAATTTAAAAATAGCATTGTATAAAACAGCAACAGGTATGAATCCAATTTCTTGGGATGTATCTAACAACAGCCATTCAATACACAAATTTTGAATAATCTCCAGGAAAACAAGAAACTACTTAGGATTAATATGTGAAGAGATTATCCACATTCGTGTATTAGTTGACACATTCCTAAAATGGTATTAAGTCTCTCATGTTTATTTACTAGTTAATATCATCTTTTTCCTATGTATAACATGTTTGAAGCTAGTAAACACCTTATAAAATGATTAAGTCCTCAATGTACCATGTTCCAATTTTATAATTTATAAAAATATCGGTTTATTCTAACATTCATGGAGACTAAAGATGTTGGCACTCAAAATGTTGCAAATATTGACTGCTAGCTGCATAGTATTTATGTAGTGATGTGCTTTCCCTTATGCTCTGTAGTTTTCTCCTTTGAGTCTCACTTAGTTTTACATCAGCATGAAGGATCAGCAAATGTATGCTTGCATATCTTGCATCCATCTTGCCTCAAGTATGAAAATTTGATATCAAAACTAGTGTTTCTCTTATTTAGTGAAGATGCATGATAGACAACATCAATCTCATACTAGCATGTGGCAGAGTCTTCTGTAGTACTAATGAAAAATAATGGGGTTAAAAGCGTGGATTTTTAACAGTCCTTGTTGCATGCATTTGAGCACAAGCAATAGTTTATGCAGGGGTTCCTCATATAGTCACCCAGGAGATCATGGCCCTAATACAAATGATGACCGTTAAAATATAAACATGCTTACAAATAAAAATAGATGTTCCACAGCCAGAGCCTCATATTCTGTTTCCCAAACACAATCTGAGAGTATTAATTGTGATAGTTACTTGGTCTCCCAAAAATGAGTCCAGAGTTATCAATAATTTGTGTATCTTACCACTTATAGAAACATCAAATCATGTGTGAACTTACTTTAAAGTGGCATAACCTGTAGTTTCTTGCAATTGATCATTTTCACCAAATTTTCAAATTATCTTAAATTATGCTCAGTAATGATTGACATTATTTCTTTAATATTCACCCCACATACAAGATGCAGAAAGTGAGATTTAGAAATTTGAACTCATTAAATATTAAAAGAAAAATACAATATCAAATCAGTTTTAATGAATTTTATGTATAGAAACAGTGGAAATGAATTAAGGACAAATTTATTAATCCCTAGATTGTTTTTAAATGGCTATAATTATGTAACACATACAGACTAAGTCCAACCATAAGTAAAGCTGAAGATAAATATTCATTTCAATGGTACAATAAAATTTATAGACAAGAGAAAGCAAAGGTAAATACAAAATTTTCATGAAAATATAAATCTTCAAATATAGCAAATTATACTATATTATAGGTTATCTTAACACATTTTACACAGTTATCCCTAAAAGATGTCTGATGTGTCTTCTCAGCTCAGGAACTGTTGAAATGGTAAACAGCCAAGAGGTCACAGTGAAGTCTTATAGTTGAAGCAATGTACCTCGTAGTGATCACCATTTACCATAGCTTGCTAATGCCTCCATTTTGTCTGTTTCCCTTGAAGTTAGTAAACACAGATATAAAGCTATTATACTATGTTTCATGCTATTGCTTTAGCTGTAGATATTCTTGCTAAAGAAAAGACAATGGCAAGATAAAACACAGAACCTGACAGATGCTTGGAAAACATTTAAAGACAGTATAATTAGTATGAAACTTACATGTTATAAGACAACTTCTGCTGTTTGATATTTTGAAGCATAGGAGATACATAATTCAATAAGCAAAAAGGAATATTATGCAAGTTTGTTATTTTAAAAGTGGAACACATTACTTATTCCTGATCATGGATTTTACTGATCTCTAAATCTGATGATAATTCACTTTCACAGATTGAGAACAAACATTCCCTTAATTTCTTTTGTAAACCTCAACTGTCTACCTACCTTGATCCTGATAAGCTCTTCCTAAATACAATCCTCTCCTTCTGTGATGGACAAGCTTGGCTACTTGCAGATCATAAGCTACATGGCTGTTCTTTCATTTTCTACATTTTGGATTGCTGTTACTCTTCTTGAAAGAGTGCTACTAAGCACTTTTTATTATCTGGTAAATATATAATTCCTTTTATATCCTATCTTAACTATGGTTGACATGGGTTCATTTTCCATAATATTTTAATGGATTCATCTTAAAAGGTATTCAGGATATTACAATTTCTGAACCACACATTCATTTGAACCATAAACTAAACTACTAGCTAAATGACAAGTTGAACTTATTTGGTTATCTCCTCATTAATACATATCTGTCACATTACAAGTCTTTAAAGGTACCTTTAGGAATTAGTCATTAATTAAATGTGTGAGTGGAGATATTCATTTACTTCTGAATGATTTGATAGTGATTTCTTGAGGACTTATAGTCCTAATTGACAAGTGTGAGTATATGAGACAAACATGCTTACCTAACTTTACTTCTACTGAAATTCTCCATATTAAGTTTTGTTCACTGATTTAAAATAGCACTATTCCAGTCACTGGGAGAAGTAGGCACCAAGCATTCTACAGTTAGTATTGAGAAGGTAAGTTCTCAAGGGCAACCGTACCTGTGAGAGTGGCCTGCTTCTCAAGTTACCTTCTTTTAGGAGTCACGTATTTTATGCCTCTGAGGTTTTAAAATCACATCCACAGTCCACAGGACAGAGCAATTGGAAGCTCTGTCCTGAGTTTAAGATCTTCAGCTATTATATGTCAGGAAATAAATATTCTCTAAGGACACTCATTATTCTAAAAATATGTTCATGAGAAATGAAAAAATTATCAGTGTTAATTCCCCAACTGCCATATTATTTTTTAATGGATTCCTGTTATGCCTAACTTTCAAATCTTTATAAAATTTTAAGTATGTGGATCTTTAAAGAGCTGTGTGAAAATTCTTATTCTGATCCAGCAAATGTGTGTTGGTCTGAGATCTGTACATTTCTTATGAGCCTCTGGCTGACAACAGCGACCCAATGGGGTAACCAGGTATTAGAGGAACAATGCCTTTCCTTACAGGTTATATCATATTTTTTATGTTTAATGTTATTAAATAATAAATCTATTCAGTGCTTGGTAGATCACATGAATATTATTAACAGATTCTTTAAGAATCAAAACTGACATGCTTTGCTCCTAATTTAATAATTCCAGGAGAACAATAAAATAGTCTAAATAAAGAGGATGGAGACACCACTGGGACTATAGAAATAGTTTTGTAATTTCATAACTGAATATTTAGAACCTACAACAACGTAAGTTCTCGAACTATTAAAAATGTTTTGTAAGACTAAACTAAGAATCATCTATTCTAAGCAATTCTCAAAATATCATATAAATAATATCTGAAAGTATTTAAAGTTTGCAAGTGAAAGTTTATTTAATATGTGGTAGCTATCTTCAACTGTTCTGCAAATCCTTTATTTAAGATGTGTTGGGATCTTGTTTTAAATTTTAAATTTTATTTATTTTTACTAACACACATTAAGTGATACACACACACACACACACACACACACGCATATGTTACTTGAATATGTTATTTCCATACAAGTACAATAGATTAGCAGCATATTTGTTTAAGCTCAGATTCCAAGAGTTAAAAAAAGATCAAGAATATGTGGAGACATTAAAGTCCAATTGTATGATGTGCTAAATTTGACAAATGTCATAATTTTAGGGTCCTCAGGGGACAGTTCTATAGAGCTGCAGTCATTTTTGTTTTCATTCTACTGTTCCTCTAAAGTTCTGAACAAACCTCAATGTGGAGGATCAAAAAGCATGTGAATAAAAGTAATATTCTAATTGGAGAATAATCAAAGATTTAAGCCAGTCCTATGAAAAATAATAAATAAATAAATAATAAATACACAAAGAAACAAAATGAAATATCTTTCCTGGGTAGTCATTTTATTAAGCATGTGATATTTATATAAATAAATATAAAGTTTACATATATCATATATCATATAAATATATCTAAACTGATTCTATACCACAATTATACTGATGTCATCATATGTACAATTATGTTCTACTCTTTATATGGATAACTTTCAGTAGAACAAGGGGCTTGTTTTTGTTCTAACTAGCACTATTGCATAGATTTTCATTGCTGAACCATATATTATCAAACTTAATTGTCTTTAACTTTCCACAAACTTGAACATCATGAAAAACTAAGCATTACTTCAAGGAATTCTTCATGAACAGGAGTTTACTGAACTCAGAAATCAGTTACTCACATATTAGCTCATTGAACTGGTTTGCCAGAGAAACTACTCAAGTTGATAACTATCTAACCCTTACGTAAAATAAATCAGAATGTGATTAACTTTCAACATATCATTTTAAGCATGCAAACAAATGAATCTTAAAAGAAACCTGATTTACAAAAATGTACTCAATAAAATTTAATTTAAAAATATGGTTCCTTGGATCATCAGCAAACCATTGCTAGATATAGATACTATGTATGTAAGACTCTTTCCTTAAATATTGCATAGGAGGAATGAGAAAACTATTATGGATTTAATAACTTTTAAGAATAATTCTAGGGACTTTGCAGAAATAAGCCATAAGAACAGAAAGTTCTGCTTGAATGTTCTAGTTACAATCAATTTTGCTAAAATTGGAAGTATAAACTAAATCACCATTGGGTAAAACACAAGGATCCTGGATCAGCCACAACTCAACACATACAATTTTCTCTAACATAGACTTAAAATGACAACCAAGAGTCTAAAGTAATATACTAAAGAAGGAAAGTAATTAAAATTCACTGAAGAGTAGGCCAGAATGTCAACTTTTCCATGTAGTTTCCAAAGTAAAAATCATAAAGTTCATAGTTCTAAGTCTCATGATATTTTACATAGATAAGCAGGATTAGCACAACTTTTAGAAATACATCCTTAACGTCCAAAATTAGAAAGAAGATATTTTTTCAACCAACTGTACAGTCAAAATGATTTAAAGGTGATGTGCCTGACAGAATAAGGTCAATGTGTTGATGACATCCTCATCTTTTCTTTACTTTTGACTCTACGATGATTACATGACAATTTTTTAGAGGAAATAGAAACAGATAATTATAGATATGAGATAAAATGAAAGTATCTGAATAAATTATTAAAATATTAACAAATGAATTAAAGTAAATAATAGAAATTCATATAATGTATCAGATAATGACTATATTCTAATAAATAAATCTTATCACTTCAGTTTACATGAATGATTTTCTTTCAAGTATTTTCTTCAGTGCAACACTGACATCCTTATTCCTCAGACTGTAGATCAAGGGGTTCAGCATGGGCACAACAATGGTATAAAACACAGAGGACACTTTCCCTTGCTCCATGGAGTTAACTGATGATGGCTGTAAGTACATGAATGCAGCAGACCCAAAGAAGATAGCAACAGCCAAGATGTGGGAGCTGCAGGTACTGAACGCTTTGGACCTGCCTTCTATAGAACGAATGTGTAGGATGGTGGCAATGATTAAGATATAAGAAGTAAGAATAGTCAAGGTTGGAACAACAATGTTAAATGTACCAAAGCATAAAATTAACAATTCATTAACATAAGTGTTAGAGTGTGCATGCTCCAGCAGGGGAAGAAGGTCACAGAAATAGTGGTTGATCACATTTAAGTTACAAAACTGTATTCTGATCATGAAGCCTGTGTGAGCTGATGCACAAATCACACCAATAATATAGACTCCAGAGATCAGGGAAATGTAAATCTGATAAGACATGGTTACATTGTAAAGCAAGGGATTACAGATGGCAATATAGCAATCATATGCCATTGCAGCTAACATATGACACTCAGCAATAGCAAAAATGAGAAAGAAATAGAGTTGAGTCATGCATCCAGTGTAGGAAATGATATTCTTCTCTGTCACAAAGTTCACCAACATTTTTGGGGTAATGACCGTGGAATGGCAGAGATCAATAAAGGACAAACTACTAAGGAAATAGTACATGGGTGTGTGCAGGTTGGAACTGAGCTTAATCAATGTAATCATGCCCAAATTTCCTAATACAGTGACTACATAGATTTCTAGGAAGAGGAGAAAGAAAGGCATTTGGAATTCTGGCTTCTCTGAGAGCCCAGTCAGAATGAACTCAGGAAATATGCAATAGTTTCCTGTTGCCATATCCTCTGTTCAAATTTCTGTTCAAAGAAGAGAAAAAGATATATATGTTACAATGACTTTGCTATTATTTTAATTGAAGAAGAGTTCTGCATGCACATAACTTTTCTTAATTTAATATGTAATTGACATTATTTTTTAAAAATTAATTTATAATACATTGTATATAAAATACTGCCCATGAGCACTTTGATCATTTCAGCAATGTCTTGATTTGAAGCTCACATGAACTCTATGAGAACTAAATCTCATAATACCCTAAAGTGATATGGAATCTATCAATAGTTTTACCCAGCTACAAACCTTATGATCTACAACAATTGAAAGTGTGGCAAGATGTCCTCAAAAGTGTAAATGGCACTAAAACCATGGTGGTAACTAACTACTATCTAATTGGACTTAAGGCCTGCTCAAAAATAGGCCTGGTAGTACAATCTGACTTAATACTCCTACCTCATGAAACCGTAGACCTTAAGACCTTAAGGGAGAATCTGCTTACTGTCACTTTCTTAAACCAGTGTAATTTGTAAATATATTTAAAATACCTATTCTTGCATCTGCAGATAGGATTAACTCTCTAAACTCATTAAACAAGCTTCTTTATTGTAGCGGTTGGGGACCATTCCTGAGAGTTACAATTGCTCAAAGGTCAAATAACTCAGTTTCAAAGCCCCATTTGTTGCATTTATAAAATGCCATCTTCACCTGATGCTCAGGGTATCTAACAAAATATTGTTGCAAAGATTATAAGAAGCAGAGAGCCAGGAAGTCATCTGTGAGAGAGTATCCTGTATAATGACAGGGTAGCTATACCCATAAAATATCAACATGTGTTTGCCTAAAGAAGACCAGCACATTGACAACACAAGTAGACATGCCAAGTGGTTGGGGAAAATCTCATAAGCATTTACCCATAGATCAATAGTTACAGACAATTAATGGCTGATGAGAAAGGGAGAATCAGTCTTCTACTGGGTTAAGCTCTCAAATATGTTCTCTGATCCCACTGTTCAGCCCCAAATGCATATAAGCAACATTAAATGGTTTCAGCAGGACTTGAATATATGAATGTGTGTATATATGCATGAGTGCATGTGTACACACACACACACACATACACATACATACATGTCTCATGATTTGAGAGGAAGTTCAGGCAGGGGAGGACTTTGAGAAAGAGAGGTAGGTGGAAATGATATAAATATAGTATTCTTGTAAAAAAAATCAAAATGCTTTTATATTAAAATTTTAAAAGAAATATATGTTGGGGTTTATAGATCTAAATATGTAAGAGTTTCTGTCAGTGAGTAAAAATGACTGACAATCTGAAAGTAAACTCTTCCTGAAAACAGTGGCTTAAATGTCTCAAAATCCCCTAGCAATGATCAGAGCTTTTCTTTACAGACATTTCATTTTCAGATAATGGTTTTAAAAAGCATGTTTTATATAAAGTTATTAGATACTGTTTATTAACTAAAATCCCCCTTTTCATTTTCATACTTGCAAAAACATGCTCTCACTAATTTTAATATATATATATATATATATAAATATATATATATTGTATTTTTTGTGTTTCTGTTTTGTTCTGTTGGCTATCTAATAAATTTAACCAAAGCCATATATATAGCCATGGTTCTGAACTATCCATTTGAGTATGGAGAGTTCACCAATGAGTTCTCAACTCAAGTCAATATCTGTTCTTCTCTCAGATACTTTCAGTAGACATTAGCTCACACTGAGGGATATAGAGCTTCAGCAACAGCAGCTCCCCTACCCAGAACTGATTGTTGTCTGAGCCAGTATTGTGTAAGCCTAGTAGGCAACCACAACCAGATTTGCTGTAAGGTCCAGAATGCAATAGTCGTGTCATGTCCCAGTCATGATGTTTGATATTTAATATTATTAAAATTAAACAATATATTACAGCAATCATATAATAGGCTGAATAGATGAATCTATAATTAGGCCATCCATTGCTCCTGGCCTCCTTCTTGAGAATATCAGAAACAGTTGTGGTTAGATGGTGAGACACGAAGTCAAAGTATCTGTTTTTTTTTTTTTTTATTCACACTCAGTTATTTAACAATGATATATTTTTGGTTGTTGTTATTGGTTTTGTTTTGACTTAATAACTGTATAACATAAATAATTGTTTGCCTCTTCATAAAACATCTAGCTTTCATAAATCAAGAAGTAAACAAGTAATTCATGAGTGTGTCTGTTATTAATATTCTACCAAATTTTAAACAAGTTATCAATATAAATCTAACTATTTGTGAATAATCATGGTATACAAAGAAGAAACATATACTGAGGAAATATAGGCTCTTGAATATTTGGATCTTTTACATTAAACACTAAGTTGTGTAATAACTGTGTCTTCCAAAGCAAATTCCTAAGTGTGTTTAAGGTGAATTATTACAAGCATAAAAAATTTAAATCTAAATTTTGTTACCAACACAACAAAATAAAGCTGAAGAAACTTGTTAGAATCTATAATATAGGCAAAGGACAAAAGCTCGGGCTTAAATACCTGAAAGAAAATACTCAACAAGTTACTTGATGTCTAAAAACAGTTTGATTCCTTATAAATAAAACTCACAAGTACATTTACCAAGAAAACCAAAGAAAAATAAAAATGTAACTATTTGATAATATTAAGATTTTTTTTTGAAAAGGAAAATGAAATTACCAACTGAAAGTACAATGAAAACAGATATGCTAAAATGTAATAAGAAATAAATTTAAAAAGTTAAACCAACTATTAAGACAGCTTACCAAAAATATATACATGTAGTTGATTTGTGACTAGTCCATAGAGAAGATCAAATACTCTTTATCACTAACCAACACTGAAATGAAAAGGAGACAGGCTCCACACACCTTTATTATAATGGTTTTAAAAAGTTGTGAAATTGCCAGTTGTTGGCCAGGAGTAGTCAGGCATCACACACATCTCATGTGCAGTGTGAAAGTGCTTCCCTACTTTGGAAAATAACTCATAATTTACTCTAAATTTAATGATATATTCACACTGCAAATGAAGTCTATACCACGTTTTACTCCAGGGAGGAAAAAATATCAGCGATATTCTGTAGAGATATCTGTACTAAAACATACATGGCAGATTTACTCATGACAACCTGGAGTCACTCATAAACTAAATATTCAACAGACTCAACTTGTAGTTTATGTACAACTTAAAATCTTATCTACACTTGTGTAGGTTCATATAATAGTGTTCCCACTGAGGTCATAGAACAATTGGGCGAGTTGTTTCTTTCTTAACATCACACTAATCCTGTATCTTGAATTAGTCCTGTCAGCTTGGTACTAGTGTCTTAACCAGATGATAAACTTTCTAACTCCCATGTTGCAGGGGATCTCAAGCCCTATTCTAGCCTCTGACCAAGCATGTACATACATGCAGGAAAAACACCCATAAATGTAAAATTAAAAATAGATAAACAAGCCGGGCAGTGGTGGCGCACGCCTTTAATCCCAGCACTTGGGAGGCAGAGACAGGTGGATTTCTGAGTTCAAGGCCAGCTTGATCTACAGAGTGATTTCCAGGACAGCCTAGGGCTATACAGAGAAACCCTGTCTCGAAAAACCATAAAAAAAATACATAAACAAATATAAATTAATTACAGAAGACAAGCAAACATTAATAATGATGCTGCATGATGAGGTTACAAAACTAGAATGAAGTCTGATTGGCAAGCTATTTTGAATGGCTTCCCAATCTAATTAAAAATGATCATGCTGTAAATATTTTATATTTTATTTGAAACAGTATTTGTATATTTACTAATCATTATAGAACCTTGAAGATTATTTTTGCATGTAATGTAAATTTGGTCCTAAATTATAATCACAAGTTAAAAATATTGGAGAGTCTGTCAGTTACTTTTTCTCGTAGATCTTGAACAGAACCTTTTAACTGAGGCTGTACTTGAGATGCGATTGCAGAAGACGAACTCAATGAGCACTGTCATTAAAGCTCTGTATTGTGTCTTTTAATTGTTCTTCATGACCAGAATTATGGTTACTCTGACTGAGACACAGGTTCATATTTTTTATGCAGTTAAACTTATGTGATTTTCATCCATTAATTAAATCAGAGTTGAGTAACACCTCTTCCTTATGGTATAATGTGGTCCTTGTAAATGACAGACATAAGGCATTATAATACCAGAAATCAATGGCCAAATTATCTCTTCTTTTTAAAAGTTATTTTAAAAGTACAATCAATGTCATTCTTTCTTGTCTAAAAAATATTTTGTTGTTAAATTCACTTAAAAGCATCAAGAAAACATGTTCCAATACATAGTAACAAACTAAACTTTCAGGAACTGGGAAAGTGGTTGGCGAGTTTATGAACTTTAAGAAAAATTTTGTGAATAATTGAAGAACTATAGGTATTGAGGAATATTTACCTGACTAGGAAAGTGATTGTTCTAGACTTGTGCTCTTTAATCACACTTTCAGATGAACACTCACCTTTCCTTTTGAAAGTCTTACCACCAAATTTTACTTGCCACTTGCAAAATCACAAATGCTGATATTAGGAATCACAGGTATAAGCATCCTACAATCATTAGTGATAATGGCCAGGACATAAACCTCAGTTCTACTTTTAATCATAGGTCAGCATTCCTAAAGTAGCATACATATTGAGGTTTCATACTTGCTTGAGTGATTCCTCTTATGTTCAGAAGTTTTTCCTGAGTTTATAAGTCTCAGCTACCAAATCATAGGAAAATACTCTCCAAGGATTCTCATTCTCACGAAACAGACTCATGAGAATTGAATTAGTTGCCTTTGTGATTTCCCAGTAGACTAATTTTTCCCCTTTTAATAATAATTATTTTTTAGTTTTTAGAGTTATAATGCAATTAGTTCATTTATTCCTTCCTGCTCTTCACTCAATCTCTCCTTAGCAGCCCCACACTGTCTTTTAAATACATGGCATATTTTTATTCCATAGAATATAATTTCATGTTTGAAAATTTTATACATTCATATAATATGATTAACTCCACCCCTATTTTCTGGTTTCTTTACAACATTTACTTTCCAAATTTATGCATCTTTCCTTTCATAATTTAAAATAATTTTAAAACTCTATTTTTAATTTAAATGAATTTTCACTAAAATAAAATTATATCATGCTCTCCTTCTTCTTTCCTGTCAGTTCATCCTAAGCCCCATCACTACAACTACTTCTCTGTCCTTTCCCACTCTCAAAATCAGAAAATAAAAAAAAAAAAAAATGACGTGGAGGTGCCAAGTTCTTGTGATGTTTAATGCTTATTGTAAAGATGAAGGTTGTGTGTGTCCTTTATCCAGGAACTATATGGTCAAACACAGGATAGAAACACTGGGTCGGGACCAATCTCCCCTCATTGCCTCTAAGACAGTGCTCCCCCACCTACCCACCAACTCCAGCCTCTCCCCTCTAACATTCCCCTTCACTAGGGTAACAAGCCTCCACAGGACCAAGTGTCTCCCCTCCCATTGATGTCTCCCTTTTCATTTTTGATTTTGTTAATTTAGAAACTGTCTCGATGCTCTTTAGTTACTTTGGCTAAGGGTTTATCTATCTTGTTCATTTTCTCTAAGAACCAACTCTTAATTTTGTGAGGTGATGAGAGAAAGGTATATTCTTTTGTTTTAGGGTGAAAAGTTCCATAGATATCTGTTAAATCCTTTTTGTCCATAATTTTTATTACTTTCACTTTGTCTCAGTTTATTTTCTGTTTCCATGATCTGTCCATTGGTGAGAGTGGTGTGTTTTGAGGTAAACTTCTAGTTAGAAAAGTGTAGCAAACACATTTATTGTAAAACTTTGTATTCTTCCTTTAAATGATTCAATAGCTTAATGGGTCATAGGAGAGCAAAGAAAGTGATTAGCTGGAGATCTCTTTGTCTGCCCTCATTTTGTCCTTAGTAATTGATCATGACTTCGTGCACAGCAATTCTTACTAGTCAGAAAACAATTTTCCTAGTTTATCTTTTGTAATATGAGTAAATGATGCAAAAAAAGAAGCATTAAAAGAATATAACTTTTGAGTCTAAAACTCAAAGTGGAAGTTAAGAAAAATATCAAGAGTCTACATGAAGAAATATGAATATAGCATTGTAGAAACATATGAATGCAAACAGCAGTATAAAAATCATGCACAGATCACTGCAAAATGGATAGTGCATCTATTCCTGTATATCACTGCCAGTATAGTTCAAGAAAGTGTAATCACCTTCTGGGTGGGGCTATGATAGACTCTGTCCTTTGCTTCCATATGGGTTCATAGAGCTTTCCTTTTCTCTTTTTTCCTTTTGTCTTCTTGTTTTTCATTCTCTGTAGATTTATTAGTTGTTTCCTCCTTGTAATGAGGAAACACCTGACAAAGGCAACTCAGAGAATGAATTTTCTTTAGCTCACAGTTTGAGGCGAAAGTTTTGTTCCATCATAAATACCCTCGTAGACATACCCGCAGCTGTGGCATCTAGGTGATTACAAAGACATTCAACCTCTTCTTTCCTTTTTAGTTTTTATTCACTTTACATCCCAGCCACAGTCCCCCTTCAGAGGCCCACCCTTACAAGTCCTTCCCACCGTTGCTCTCTCCCCTTCTTCTCAGAGAATGGGAGCACCCCTTGTGTACCACATCACACTGGGACATCTTGGTCTAGGAGGATGAAGCACATCCTCTTCCACTAAGGCTCAGTTAGGAAGTCCAAGTAGGGGGAAAAGGCTTCAATGGCAGGGAAAAGAGATCCAGACACTGAGACAGCCACAGATTACCTGTTAAAGAACCTATGTGATGGTTAAGCTGTACATTTACTACAAATGTGTAGGGGGTCTATGAACAGCTTCTGCATACTCCCTAGTTGGTGGTCCAGGCTCTGTGAATATCCATGAGCCCAGGTTAGTTGACTGTGTGGGTCTTCTGTGGTATCCTTGACCCCTCTAACTTGCTGACTTCGATGTCCCTTTCTTCCACAAGATTCATAGGTCTCCTCCTGATGTTTGACTGTGGGTCTCTGCATTTGCTTCCAATCGCTGCTAGATGAAACCTCTCTGGAAACATTTATGCTAACGTCTTATCTGAAAGAATAGTAGAGTGTCACTGGGACTCTTTACCTTCTTCTATTCCTAACAACTGGAACCAAATTATCCATAGGTTAGGTCTTTTCATGATATCCCAGTTATCCTGTAAGTTTTGTGTTAGGAATATTTTAGATTCAACATTTTATTTGACTGGTATATTATTTCTTCTATTATTTCTTCTGTGCCTGAGATTGTCTTCCACCCCTTCTATTCTGTCAACACATATGTCTGTTGTTCCTGTTCTCTTTCCTTGGTTTCCAGTACTTCCTCAGCTTGTGTTTTTTTTATTGGTTCTATTTCCATTTTTATGTCTTGAAGTTCTACTCATTTCCTTCACCTGTTTAATTGTACTTTGCTGCATTTCTTCAAGGATTTATTTGTTTCCTTCTTAAATGCCTCTACCTGTTTGATTGCAGTTTCTTGTATTTTCTCTTTACAGGCCTCTATCATCCTTAAAAAAATCAACTTAAGGTCATTTTCTTATGATGGCCTTTAGCCATCTGGTTGTCTCTGGATATTCCTGTTATGGCAGGTATTGGGAGAGCCTGTAATGTTGATGATCCTTGCATGGCATGCTTCTGTTGGGTGTCTTTGGACAGATCAATTGAACTCAAGGGGTGGCGCATCTCTCCCAGTGGCTGTATGTGCCCCTAGGTGCATGGTGGTGAGGGCATTATGTGGTGGGGTAGGGGTGAGGGAGTCAGTGAGGTGGCTGGTCAATGGAGGTCTGGGAAACAGCATGATTTCTGGGCAGCTGGGTTTGCCAGAGAGGACTTGGCATGACAGGAAGGGGAAATGCTACTTATGGAGTTCTACACTCAGAGTTACATATTGATTATTGAAAAGCTTACCTTACATAATAAAGAAAATAGTTTTTTGGAACCTTTGCTAATTAAACAAGTTGGCCATCTACAAAACATGGAGAAATTATGTTGAATACAAGTAGTTATTCCCAATTTGATGTAGTGAGTGAGGTCTGCATAAGCAGAGCTCTGTGTGTATGTGTAAAGGTAACCAACCACACATTTGGAAAATTTTTCAGGAGTTGATATACTTTTCTATCTCTGCATGATCTCTGGTTATACTAGAGAGTAGAAGTTCTTCCTGGCCATGAAACTAAGAATCCAATTCTTAGTGTCTTTGGTACATTTCTTCCATATGAAATTTTATGAACAATAGTCACACATCTAGAGTTATTAATGGCTGCTTGTAGATTATATCCCACCCTAAATTGCAAAGTTATATGCTATACTCTATTGCCAAGGAAATCTAATTCTTTTGTTTTGAGGAAACATATCTTTTGTGGGAACCTTTTAAGGGAAATTCTGACATCTTTCTTTCTCAGGCTGTAGATCAGAGGATCCAACATAGGCACAACAATGGTGTAAAACACAGATGATATTTTCCCTTGGTCCATGGAGCTGAAGGAAGATGACTGTAGATACACGAATGCAGTAGAACCAAAAAATATTGCAAAAGCCATAATGTGGGAGCTGTAGGTTTGAAAGGCCTTGACTCTGCCTCCAGTGGATTGAATGTGAAGAGTGCTGACAATAAGGAACATGTAAGATCTAAGGATGGTCATGGCTGGTACAATAATATTAAATACACTGAAGGAATTCATTCATTGATACTTCATTCTAGTACTTCATTGATATAAGTACTAGAGCATGAGAGCTCCAGTAATGGGAAAAGATCACATAAGTGGGGGTTTATTATATCAGACTTACATAAAACACTTTTAGTAGGAAGACTGTATGAGCTGTGGCACTGATTGAGCCAATACCATACACCAAAGCTACCATCAATGAATAGACTTGATAAGACATGGTTACATGGCAAAGCAAAGTATTAGATATAGCCACATAACAGTCATATGCCATTGCAGCCAACATGTGACATTCTGAAACAGCAAAAGCACAAAAGTAGAACTGAGCTATGCATTCTGGTTTTAGGATGACATTTTTCTCTGTCACAAAGTTTAACAACATTGTGGGGATAAAGACAGTGGACTGACAACAGTCAATAAAGACAGTCTGCTGAGTAAATAATAGGTAGGTGTATGCAGCTGAGGACTAAACAGAATCAAGACAGTCTTGCCCAGATTTCCAACAACTGGAACCAAATAGACTGCAAGGAAGATGAGAAATAGAGGCAATTGGAGCTCGGGATTCTCTGTTAATCCAGTGCGGATGAACTCTACCACTGAAGTATGATTGATTTCTTCCATTGTCTTCTGGAAACTTTATGTAAAATTTTCATAAAAAGTAAAAATTTTGGAGTATTCACTCTATCATTCAATGGATCATAAAACAGAATTCAAATCTTCAATCATATGCCATTATCTTTTTGTTCTGAGCAGTCAGAGATTTTTAGTCCTATAGAAAGGAGACATGTAAAGAAATAATAATACACAGATTCACATACTTATGACTTTTGTCATAAGAGCTAATTTTATTGGTACCCATATCATACCATGTATGAATCTTTCTAGAACCTTTAATAGAGCGCTTTAATAATTTTTCATAACTTATTTACAGCATCTTATTTGGTGTTTTATTTCAAGATAATATAAAAGCATTTATATACAAGAGGTTCATAGCCATAATTACAGTTAATGGTGAAAGAATTCAAGATTTTACACTAAAATAATGAACAAGAGAGTTGTCTACCTCCTCATTTTAATTCTAGATATATTTTTGATGGAAAACAGACACAAAAATTGAACCTAAAAGCTAGTAGATTACAGAGGAATCTCCAATGGCTGAGAAGCACTTAAAGAAAAGTTCAAAGTCTTTAGTGACCAGAGAAATCCAAATCAAAACAACCCTGAGTTTCCACCTTTCCACAGCAAACAGAGTGGCTAAGATCAAACCCTCAGGTGACAAAGCAAGCAAGTGGAGAAAGAGGACACTCCTCCATTGCTGGTGGGATTGCAAGCTGGTACAACTATTCTGGAAATCAATCTGGAGGTTCTTCAGAAAATTGGAAATAGATCTACCTGAAGACCCAGCAATACCACTCTTGGATATATTCCAAAAGATGTCTCACCATTCCACACGGATATGTGTTCCACTATGCTCACAGTAGCCTTGTTTGTGATAGCACCATGTCTGCCTGAATGCTGCTACGCTTTCCCACCATGATGATAATGGACTGAACCTGAAACTGTAAGCCAACCCCAAATTAAATGTTTCCTTTGTAAGAGTTGCCTTGGTCATGGTGTCTCTTCACAGCAATGGAAACCCAAACTAAGACAGTGGGTGAGACCAATTAATGTACACAATAAAATAGAGAGAGAGAGAGAGAGAGAGAGAGAGAGAGAAATCAGGTGGTATATATGGAGGCTTTAGAGGTAAGAAAGGGAAGAAGAAATGGTGTAGTCACAATATAATCTGAAAAGAAAGGAAACAAATTTTTGAAGAATTAAAAGAAAAATTTACTTCTATATCCCGAGCATTATGTGACATGATCTTTAGAAGAAAATACAAATAAACAGGACTAAAGTCATAACTTATATGCTTTGTAAAACTTTACTTTCATTGTAAACTTTACTTTTCATTGTACTAGATTTTCACATGATTATAAATTTTATGGCCTTTTATGTGTTGTTATTTTTACATTAAGTATATATTACTTATATATTTATCATTAAAAATCATTTAACACCTTTTCCCACTAACATTCATATGAAAAAATTGCACAATCCTTTGCATGAGTGAATAAAAATATAAAAACAAAAAGCCTCAAAATGACTGTAAATCACTGAAGCTAGACTTAAAATGGGTAAATATAGAAGTTTTTTTCTAGATATTCTAATGAAGTAGACGCATTGGGAACATACATGCATAGAGACACTAGAATGACAGTCATTCTAGACAAATAACTAGGCACATATCTCTGTTGAAATCACTTACAAAACAGAGCAGGGAGTCTCAGATTGTAGGAGATAAGAATTTTTATTCAATATAACTCCCTTTCTCGGGTTTAAGTACCTCCTTCTCCTCACTTCCTTCGGAATGTTAAAAGAATTGGCTTTGACAATGTAAAAAGGGATAACCTAACCTTGTCTTTTAAGTCACTATTCTTTATTGCTAGTAAAGCTGTTATCTAAAGTTACTTGCCTCTCTACCAAATACTGTGCAGAGGTGTGAGTCTGATTAGAAAGAATAGTGATAACGATCTCGTACAAGAATCTCATCTCTCATGTTTTAACTCTAACAAAGTAAACATCCAAAATCCTTTCCCTCGTGATTCACTTTTTTTTTTTTTTTTAGATTTATTTATTATATGTACATGAGTACACTGTAGCAATTTTTAGACATATGAGAAGAGGGCATCAGATCCTATTACAGATGGTTGTGAGGCACCAAGTGGTTGCTGGGAATTGAACTCAGGACCTTTGGAAGAGCAGTCAGTGCACTTAACCATTGATCCATCTCTCCATCCCCCTTCCCTGTGATTCTTAATTCTGAAAAGTATGCAAGTGGTAGATTTCTAGCTTCTTGTTAAAATACAAATTTAATAAAAGTATATGAGAGATACTGTCAAAATATTAAAGCACTGGACTTTCTGAAGATTTAAGGATAAAATAAATGGGTGTTACCTAAGGTGAATTTTAGTGAAAGAGAGAGAGAAAATAAAATAAACAGAGGAAACAGAAAATAAATAGGGTTTGGACTTTTGACCTTTATTGTCATCTGCCACATATATTTACAGAGTATGTCAGACTCACAAAATTATTTTATTTGGAAAATGTTGCATGAGGATTAAACACAAGCAGTTTTCATTGACCTCCAAGTTAGTAAAATGTGATAGACTATAGAAGTCTTTCTTATTAATTTCTATTATTGAAGCTTTACATTTCATTAGATTTTTGAGAATTTCACACCACATTTTTTGACAATATTCACATCTTCCATCCACTCCATTTAGGTCTCTCCCCTTCCCTATCTACACAACTTTGTACTATCTTTCCTTCTTTACCCCCTCCTGCCAATTCCAATTTTTCTTGCCCACACATCCTTAGCTGTGTGAAATTCTACTGGAGAATGGTTGATTTATCCAGGGCTATACACTTAATGAAAAGTGACCCTTTATCATAAGATATCCACTGCCAATAGCTCCTAAACTGTAAGCATAACTTCATGCTAACTTCTGCTTTCCATGTTGGGATTTGATCTAGATTGGACTTATACGTATCTTGACTATGCCATCATGTCTTTTCAGGCTGGGAACCTTGTATGATGCAACAACAATGTTAACAACTCATCATAAATTTCTGTTCTCCCTTTATTCACAATAGCTAGAAAAGAAAATGACCTAAATGACCCTAAGTGATAAACTAAAAAAAAAATAGTATATGTATATATACCGTGGAATTCTATTTAGCTCTAAAGAAAAACAATATTTTGAAATTTGAATGTATTGAGTAAAGTGGCTCAGAGACAGAAAGACAAACATCACATGCTCCCTCCCCCTTATTGGGGATGCCTAGATCTAAATCTTTGGCTGTGAGTATATAATACAAATTTACTACAGAAATCAGTAAAATCAAAAGGGATGATGAGGAGCATTTTTTCAAGAGAATTGAATATCAGGCTACAGTTGCTAAAAAGGCAGAAACAGAGTAAATTGAAGGCACATTAATTGGGGTGGGGAAAAGGAAAATATATAGAAATAGAAGTAGGGAGAAAGGATAAAGGCCAGTGAGGATGTTTGAAAAGTCACGGGAAAATATGTTGTGTTTTATTATGTTTATCTTAAATCATACATACATGCACATAATCATGCAAATTCTAAAATATATACTACTGGAATTGCTCTTAGTTTTTTTCCATTATTTGAATATAATAATTTATATTTGAATAAATATAATTATTTGAATATAAAGACACAAAAGGATTCAAACACAGGACTTGGGTGAGTAGAGCTGGATTGGATCTAGAAAGCTACTCACCAAGGAACGGTGCTATCCAAGTTGCCAAGAAAGTAAAACAAGTAATTGTTCTACTCAACCATAACAGCTGCAGTAGCACTTCAATAACCAGCAAGGGCATCTATTCATAAAGGTTTAACAGCAGCACGTACATCATGATAGTAAACAAAAACTATCAAAATGTACTTACAGTCTGCACAATAGGAGAATAAATCATGCCGGGTTCTGTAAACATAGTCAACTGTTAGTTGCTTGTGAGGTCATGGAGCCTAGAAGAAAATCTAATAGTGATAACTTTCCAACTAGTATAATCTCTAATTGCATACTTAGTACTTACTGTGTTACCTACAGATAACTGTAACTCTTTTCACAGCAGATGAAGGCTATTACAGAACTCCATAACTGGTCCAAATAGAACAACTGTTGGTGGGCTGAAAAGCCACAATTAATCTATCTACAATATAACCCTACCAACTAAGGCTAGAGGGGAACATTTTAGAAGTGAGAAATCAATATTATAAGAGCCAGAGTAAAAGGAAGTCTGTGGTAAGAATGTCTTGTATGTATGACAAGTAGTGTTGTAAATCTCAACCATGAAACATGAGCCAAAATGTATCATTTGTTATAACATTAGGCAACCCCAACTAGATTTTGAACTATAGGCAATTAATAATTACTTAAAACAAATCAGTCTCCTTATTATTAGGCCCCTCTATCTCTTTCTTTACCTATCTATCTATCTATCTATCTATCTAACAAGAAACAATAAATTAAAAGAAAGACAAGAACATGTAAACGGCTAGAGAAATATGAGGAAAATGTCATGATTACAGCACTTACATATAAAATTCTCAAAATGAATTAAAAAGAAAAATATCAATTTTGTTATATTTTAAAATGTACTTTATTATTTTTAAAATAATGTTTATGATATGAAAAAATATATACAGCATGAATGGCTATCCATTATGGGAATACGGATTCAAGTCCTCTTTACTATTTTCTTACATTTTGATTTTGTGAAACATATGAGATGATATGAGCATAGAAAATAATTGCATTTTGTTGATAATTTTGCTCTAATAAATGATCCTCATATTACTTTTGCTTATATGAATCTTTTTCTTTCAAATATTTTCTTCAAGGCATTATTGACATCTTTATTCCTCAGACTGTATATCAAGGGGTTCAGCATGGGTACAACTGTATAAAACACAGATGACACTTTTCCTTGGTCCATGGAATTGACTGATGATGACTGAAGGTGCATGAATGCTAAAAATCCAAAGAAAACAGCAATAGTCAAGATGTGAGAACTGCAAGTACTGAAGGCTTTAGATCTGCCCTCAATGGAGTGAGGGTGCCACAGAGGATGGTGGCTGTGATGAAGATGTAGGAAGTAAAATGGTCAGCATCAGGACACAGATGTTCAGTGTACCAAAAGATAGAATAGCATTTCATTTATATAGGTTTACAGCATGCAAACTTCAAGAGGGGAAGAAAATCACAGAAATAGTAGTTGATCACATCTAATTTGCAGAATTGAATTCTAACCATGAAGCCTGTGTGAGCTGATGCACAGATCACACCAATAATGTACACTCCCGAAATTAGGGAAATGTAAATTTGATAAGACGTGATTACATTGTAAAACAAGGGGTGACAGATGGTAACAAAGCGGTCATATGCCATTGCAGCTAATGTGTAGCACTCTGCAAAACCAAAAATGAGGAAGCAGTATAGCTGAGCCATGCATCCAGGGTAGGAGATGAGGTTCTTCTCTGTCACAAAGTTTACCAGCATTTTAGGGGTAACAACAGTAAACTGAAAGAAGTCAATTAAGGATAGACTGCTGAGGATATAGTACATGGGTATATGCAGGTGAGAACTAAGCCCAATCAGTGTGATCATGCCCAGGTTCCCTGCCACAGTGACTGTATAGAATCCTATGAAGAGGAGAAATAGAGGTAGCTGGAGTTCGCATTTCTTGGAGAGCCCAGCCAATAAGAACTCAGTCACTCTGCAATGATTTCCTGCTTCTATGTCTTTCATTTAGAACCTGAAAGATTTAAATATTTGTAAGGCTTCTTTTCTATGTTCCCTATGTTCCCACCTAACTTTTCTGCTGTGGAATACCTTTTGTGCCTAAGTAAAATATATCCTTTATTATTAATTTTAAATGTCCTTAAAACTTGAACACATTTGATATAAAAAACTATCACTGAGTTCAAGGTTTGCAAAATGTTGTGACTTCAAAGCAATATTTCTGTGTTGAAACTTAGAGAGCAGGTAGGAAACTGCTCAACTTTCGTGATGAAGCAAGGTTTTCCTAAAAACAGTGAATTATTATCCAAAATCTAATATGTCCATGTGATCTACAGAGGTCTTACTTTCAGACATTTCAAATTTTTCTAATTCTTAACATATACAAATTCTTGAAATTTTTCAATGGGAAAATTAATTAGCATCTGGAACAATCATTGCATTTAGTACTGGATCCATGGTGCTACTAGGATTGGTTACTGGGTACATGGTGCTACTAGAAGTGGGTACTGGGTACATGGTGCTACTATGATTAGGTACTGTGTACGTGGTGCTACTAGAAAGCAATTTGTAGGCTGGCAACCAGATCTTGAGATGAGTACAGAGGGTGAGTAATGGTTAGTGAAGTAAAAAAGACAAAGTGCCCATGTTCACTTCCATTCACTTAGCAATGATACCTTTGACTACTACAATGTATTTTTTTTGTTTGCTTACTATGTAAAGAAACAAGTATTACCATCATCTTATCACTCAGAAAATATGCAACATGAGTTTTTGAATTGTTAGTTTCTGTTGACGTTCTCTCAAATAAAAAAGTCTGCAATTTCTCCACATTAAATTAATTTTAAAAAAAATTGATTCAGATCAGTTCTTATATCGCCCATGTATAAATAGTGAATTAAGAAAGATTTCTTGACCATAAGGGTCGATGTTTTTAATGTACTAAGTTTTTTAGTATTTTATTGAATATTTATGCATCAGTGTCCATATGAAAAATTAGTCTAAAATTCTCTTTCTTTGTTGTGTCTTTGTTTGGTTTAGGTATCAGGGTGAGTAGGGCCCCATAGCAAGAGTTTGGCAATATTCCTTCTGTTGCTATTTTATGGAACAGTTTGGGAAGTATTGCTATTAGCTCTTCTTTGTAAGTCTGGTAGAATTCTGTGCTAAAACCATCTGGTCACGGAAATTTTTTGGTTGGGAGACTTTTAATCACAGCTTCTTTCTTAAGGGTTTTAGGAATATCTAAATTGTTTATCTGATGTTGGTTTAACTTTGGCAAGTGGTATCTATCAAGAAAATCATCCGTTTCATTTACATTTTTCAATTGTATGGTGCATAGGCTTTTGAAGACCTAATAATTTTATGATTTCCTCAGTGTTTGTTGTGTCCCAATTTTCATTTCTGGTTTTGTTTGTTTAGATATTGTCTGTCTATGTTTGAGTTAGTTTGGCTAAGGGGTAGACTATCTTGGTTTCATTGATTTTTTTTTTTATTGTTCTCTTTTTTTAATTTATTGATTTCAGTCCTGAATTTCAATATTTCCTGCCATTAACTCCTCTTGCATGTGTTTGCTTCTTTTTGTTCAAGAGTTTTCAGATATGTTCTAACTTGCTGGTATTAGAGGTCTCCAATTTCTTTATGAAGGCACTTAATGCTATGAACTTTTAGCACCCCTTTCATTGAGTCCCACAAATTTGAGGATATTATGCCATTATTTTACATTGAATTCTAGAAAGTCTTTCATTTCTTTCTTATTTCTTTCCTGACCCATTGGTCATTCAGTAGAGAGTAGTTCAGTTTCCAGGCATTTGTAACCTTTATGTTGTTTCTGTTGTTGAATTCTAGCTTTAATCCAAGACCCACAAGTTCTCACAAAGATTGTACCACCAACTAACTTGCATGCAGGGGCTGGAATGAGGCTCTTTACAGATTTCCAGCAGATAGGCAGTTTGATCTTCATATGGATCCCCTATCAATTGGAGCAGGAGCTGTCTTGGAAGCTCCTAGCTAAACTGCCTTGTTGGTCATCAGTGAGAGAGGATGTGCTTAGTCCTGCTGTGACTTGATGTACCAGGTTTAGTTGGTACCCATGGAGGCCCTTCTTCTCTGAGGAGAAGGGGAGGACATTTTGGGGAGGGGTTGTGATGTTAGAACTAGGAGGAAAGGAAGGGTGGTGCTGTGGATCTGGATGTAGAATGAATAAATAAATTAATGAAAAAGAGGATTACAATGTAGAAACCCATATATTGTGGAAATATAATTATTATGCTATATCCTAATGATTTGGAACAAAATATTCACTATGTCCACAAAGAAAATTACTGACTAGATTAGCCTTAGTTATTAAAAGTTAGTCATTAGTCATTAAAAAGTCAAAAGGTTGAAATGTTTTTAAAACTTAAAAGTTCATGTTTTGCATTAAACACATTAATTTCAAGAAATTTTATAGATTTAAGAAGTTAGAATAAGATAGAAACTCTTAAAGGCAATATGGAGTAAATTCTAAGCAGCCTTGGAAGACTCTAACATCAAGAATTCTTAGAAACCCGCACACACAAAAATGATGAAACATACAATTATACTTATAAAAAGTGAAGGTTCAGGACTATAGGGGCCATAAAATATTAAGATCTGGGGAAAATGTTTTTCTTGGAATGATCAAGCAGGTGCAGTCAGTATTCTACAGCAGCAGTGGCTGCCTCATTGGGCCATATAAGACTGATCCTATAAATAGTTCATTCCAGATTTGTTGGTGGGTTGGAGCCTGATACTTCCTCTCTCCAATGAGCTATGGTATACTAATAAATACTGGAATGAAGCAAACATTGTCTTCAGTTGTGGACTATTTAATATGCTGATTTTCCAAGTTATATCTGTACTCTAAAAAATAGTTCTAAATTTATGGTCATGCAGATGACCAAACTAAAATAAGTAAGTCAGAAAACAAAGGAAAAGGCACGAATGTGGGTAGGAGACTGGTAAGGAAGAGGAGTATAGTAGGGAAGAGTTGACATAAGATCATGAGATGATGACTGTGATAATTATCAGAATGTGTGTGTGTGTGTGTGTGTGTGTGTGAGAGAGAGAGAGAGAGAGAGAGAGAGATATTTGTTTTAATTAGTGATTTGTCTTTGTAGACTTTATATCAATAAAGTATGAATATTTTTGTCTGATTGTCTGATTGTCCATTCCAGAAACGGCCACCTTTATTAATGAATAAATAAAGTTACGTATTTATCCTGATTTTCCAACTTATATTTTTACATTTTGTCTGTTATATCAAATCAATTTTTTCTTTATATTTTTAAATAGTTTTCTGCTCTTAACTTGCCAATATTTGTTTGTCAGAGGGTTATTTTTGTAAATATACTTGGTAATATTTTTTAATTTTTGTTTTTAATTAATTCTTTGAGAATTCCCTACAATGTGTTTTGATCAGATTCACTGACTCCCTGATATACTCCCAGTCCCAGTCCCAGTCCCAGTCCCAACTGTGTCCTCATTTTTTGACCCAACATGCCTAATTTGTGCTGCCCATGAATATGTTAGATACAGTGTCCTTCCACTGGAGCATGGTTGACCTAGCAGGGGCCACATTCTTAAATAAAATGTGTCTTCCTCTCCCAACTAAGAAATCATCATCTAAACCTATAATAACACCAATACCCAGATGGCTAGAAGTTAGCATAAGAACACAATCAACAATCACGAGGAAAATATGACATAACAAGAAACCAGCTATCCTACTACATCAAGCCCTGAATATTCTAACAGAGTTTAAGCCCAAAAAATTTACCTTGAATCCAATCTTATGAGGATGATAGAGGTATTTAAGGAGAAAATGAATAAATCTCTTAAAGAAATACAGGAAAATGCTATTAACCAGGTGAAAAAAATGAATAATGCCATTCAATACTTGAAAATGGAAATAGAAACAATTTTTAAAAAGACAAACTGAGGGAATCCTAGATATAGAACCTGGGTAAGCAAACAGGAGTTACAAATGAAACCATCACCAGCAAAACAGAAGAAATACAAGAGATAATCTTAGGCATAGAAGATACAACACAAGAAATTGACACATAGTTCAAAGAATATTGTAAATCTAAGAAGTTCTTGATACACACCATTCAGGAACTGGGAATTTGGGACACTGTGAAAAGATCAAATATAATAGTCACAAATAATATAAAATATCTTGGTGTGACTCTAACCAAGCAAGTGAAAGATCTGCATGGCAAGAACTTCAAGTCTCTCAAAAAAGATATCATGGAAAAATTCAGAAGATGGAAAAATCTCCCATGCTCATGGATTGACAGGGTTAATATAGTAAAAATGGCCATCTTTCCAAAAGCAATCTACAGATTCAATGCAATCCCCATCAAAATTCCAACTCAATTCTTCATAGACTTAGAAATAACAATTTGCAAATTCATGTGGAATAACAAAAAACCCAGGATAGAGAAAACCATTCTGAGCAATACAAGAACTTTGGGGGAAATCACCATGCCTGAACTCAAGCTGTACTACAGAGCAATAGTGGTAAAACCTGCATGGTATTGGTACAGAGATAGGCAGGGAGATCAATGGACTATAATTGAAGACCCAGAAATGAACCCACACACCTATGGTCACTTGACCTCTGACAAAGAAGCTAAAGCCATCCTGTGGAAAAAAGACAGCACTTTCATAAACGGTGCTGGTTCAACTGGCAGCCAGAATGTAGAAGACCAAATGATCCATTCTTATCTCATTATACAAAGCTCAAGTCCAAATGGATCAAAAACCTCCATATAAGACCAGATACACTGAATCTAATAGAAGAGAAAATGGGGAAGAACCGTGCACACATGGGTACTGGGGAAATTTTCCTGAACAGAACACCAATGGCTTATGCCCTAAGATCAACAATTGACAAATGGGACCTCACAAAATTGCAAAGGTTCTGTAAGGCAAAGGACACTGTAAAAAGGACAAAATGGCAACCAAAAGATTGGAAAAAGATACTTAATCTTACCTCTTATAGAAGGCTAATATCCAATATATACAAAGAACACAAGAAGTTAGAATCCAGAGAAACAAATAACTCTCCTAAATACTAGGGTACAAAGCTAAACAAAGAACTCTCAACTGAAGAATATCAAATGGCCTAGATGTACCTAAAGAAATATTCAACATCCTTTGTCACCAGGGAAATGCAAATCAAAACAACCATGAGATTCCACCTCACGCCAGTCAGAATGACTAAGATCAAAATCTCAGGTGACAGCAAATGCTGGTGAGCATTTGGAGAAAGAGGAAAACTCCTCCATTATTGGTGGGATTGCAAGCTTGTACGACCACTCTGGAAATCAGTCTAGTGGTTTCTCAGAAAAGTGGACTTAGTACTTCCTAAGGACCCAGCTATAGCACTCTTGAGCATATACCCAAATCATGCTCCAACATATAACAGGGATATATGCTCTACTACATTTATAGCAGCCTTATTGATAAGAGCCAGAAGTTGGAAACAACCCAAATGTCCCTTAAGGAAGAATGGATACAGAAAATGTGGTACATTTACACAATGGAGTACTACTCTGCATTAAAAGCAATGACTTCATGAAATTGGCAGGCAAATAGATGGAACTAGAAAATATTATCCTAAGTGAGGTAAACCAGTTACAAAAGAACACAAATGGTCTGTACTCACTGATAAGTGGATGTTAGGCAAAAAGCTCAGAATACCCACAATACAATTCACAGACCATAGGAAGCTCAAGAAGTAGGAAGACCAAAGTGTGGATGCTTCAGTCCTACTTAGAAGGGAGAACAAAATAATCATGGGAGGTAGAGGGTGGCAGAGTCTTGTGAGGAAGAGAAAAGGAGGAACAGGGGAAAGGGAGGCGTGATCAGGTATGGGAGGATACGGGAGAGATGTACAGAGGGTCAAGAAATTGAACAGAGGAACTGAGGGTAGACACCAGAAATTACCAGATGCCAGGAAAGCAAGAAGCTCCCTGGACCCAAAAGGAATACCATTAGCTGAAATGCCCAACAAAGGGGAAGGAGAATCTATCCAGAGGTTTGGCAGAGCCCCAGTTGGAGGGTTAACGATTGGGCTCACCTACCCATCTCAAAACTACTAACCCAGAATTGTTATTGTCTAAAGGAAATACAGGGATAAAGTGTGGAGCAGAGACTTAAGGAAAGACCATCCATAGATTGTCCCACCTTGGGATCCATTCCATCTACAGCCACCAAACCCACCTACTCCTGCCTCATTGCACCAGCATTCTCCCACATTGCAAGATTGAGCCTCCACAGGACCAAGGGGCTCCCTTCCCACTGATGCCAGATAAGGCAATCCTTTGCAACATATGCAGCTGGAGCCATCAGTGCCCCCATGTGTACTCTTGGGTTGGTGGTTTACTCCCTGAGAGCTCTGGAGGTTCTGGTTGGTTGATATTGTTGTTTTTCCTATAGGGTTGCAAATCCCTTCAGTCCTTAAAGTCTATTATGCTACATTTCTGGCTGTGACTTTAGGTGTGGATATTCTCCCTAAGAAATATACATTGGCAAGATGAAACATCAAAGTTGACACATGGTTGGAAAACATTGAAAGGTGACATAATTAGTACACAGCTTCCATGATGTAAGATAGCTTCTGATGTTTAAAAGCATAGAAGATACACCTTTTAATAATCAAGGAATATTCTGTTATTTTTAAAAGGGAACACATTACTTACTCTTGTTTTTGAGCCCAAGGTCTGGTGATAATTCACTTTCAGAGATCTAGAGCAAAAGACTCCGTCATTTCTTATGTAAAACCAGGACTGCCCATGCACCTTGATAATGCTAAATTCTTCCAGCATATGCACCCCCCTTCTGTGATAGAAATATTTGATTACTTATAGTTCCTAGACTTCTTGACATTCATTTCATTATCTACATTTTAGAATGCTTAAACACTTTTTCTTTCATGTATTAAATACATATTTCCTTTTACATCCTGTCTAAAACTATAGACTTTTAATGGATTCATCTTTCTTACAATGTCTTCAGGATGCTGTAATTTCTAAACCACACATTTACATGGACTATAAACTACACTTCTAGCGAGATGACCAGTAGGACTTATTTGCCTATCTCCTCGATAATATACATCTGACACATAACAGGTTTTATGGCACTCTTAACATAACAGAATAATTAGATGAGTAAATGGGGATATTCAGCTACTTCTCATTGATTTTTGACAGTAATTGCTCCAGACCTCAAGGTCGTAAATAACAAGTGTAGGGATGTGGGACAAACACACCTTCTCCTGAAATTTGTACAATGAAGTACAAATCCTTGAATTGGGATAAGAAAGCACCCAGAATTCTATACTTAGTATTGAGAAGACAAGGCCTAACCCTCCATGACAACAGTACCTGGGAGAAAGAAAGGAAAGGGCAGAGGAAAGGGGGGTGGGCAGAATTAGGTATGGGAGGAGACAGGGATCATATACAGAGGTTCAGGAATTTGAACAAAGGTGTGTAGCAATTTGGGATGAGGAACTGGGGGTAACTACCAGCAAATCCCAGATGCCATGAAAGCAAGAAGCTACCAGGACCCAAAAGGGATGAGATTAGCTGAAATGCCTAAACAAGGGGAGGGAGAACCTGCGGAGACTAGCTTTGATAACATAGAAATGTGTAATCTAAGTTACAAAAAGTGGAAAAACTGTTGTATCCAGCTATGACAAACCAAAGAATCACAGTAATAACCAGCAAGGCAAGCTATCCATAAAGATGCATTGTGGTAAGATCTCATATATAAAAATAAAATATATAAAAAAATCTACCACTATAATATTTTTGTGTGCAGCTTGTATTCATATTAATTGAGTTGTGTTTTCTTTACACTGGCTTATCTGGGTTGGAGATTATACTGAAACAAAGATGCAATAGTGCTACTTACAATATGGCAATAAACAATAACTAATAAATTGTTCTTAAATTCCAATCAATAAGGGAAATTAATGCCTGGTTCTGTAAACATAGTCAACTATGAGTTTCTGTTAAGAATATGAAACCTAGAGGAGAATCTAATAGAGACAATTACACAAACTAGTATAATCTCTAACTGCATATTTAGTGCTTATTGCATCACCTAAAGATAAATGTAACATTTTACAGCAGATGGAGACAATTACAGAAATCCATAACTAGTCTTAATAGATGGAAGAGCTGATGGTGGGTTATGAGCCACAATTCACCCATCTACATTACAAACTTTCTGCTTAAATTTCAAGGACTGTACCAGAAAAGAATAAACCTGTATTCTAATAACCATAGTAAAAGTAAGGCTGTGGTAAAATTATAACTTCTATGCATGATAGAAAGGAGGCACTGTAAATCTCAACAGTATAGTTTTTAAAAACAAGCCAAGAATAATACCACATGACATAACAATATAAAACAGGAAAATGTCAGGGACTCAATTCCTAAATGAATAGATATGGGAATTTAATGATTGCTGAGAATAGACTCAGAATTCCAGTGTGTATATATGAGTTAATGGAAAAGAAACCATTAATTTGAGAGAGAATTAGGGGAATAATAAGACTGGTTGGGGAGATGAGAGAAATAATAAATGTTCTTAAAGCATTTACATGTAAGATCTCCAACATAAAATAAAGTGAATAAAAATGAATCCTTTTGTTGTAAATAAAAATGAAGTTTATCATTTTAAAGTAATATAAAATATGAATAAAAATATACATAACATGATGAGCTATCAACTATGGGTATTAAAATTCATGTCTTCCTTACTACTTGTTAATATTCCTGATTCTGACAAAATTTGAGATATCAGGTGCTTGAAATTGAACATTAAAATTTGTTATACTAAAAATTTTCAAAAGGCTCTAGCAAATGAGTAATAATAATGACAGTTGAGGTACAATTAATGATATCAATTCAATCTATGTGCTTTGGATAACTTTTCTCTAAAAAGTAATCTTTATGTAACTTTTTATATGAGTTTTTTTCTTTCAAGTATTTTCTTCAGTGCAACACTGACATCCTTATTCCTCAGGCTGTAGATCAAGGGGTTCAGCATGGGTACAACAGTAGTATAAAACACAGATGACACTTTCCTTTGGTCCATCGAATTCACTGATGATATCTGTAAGTACATGAATGCAGCAGAACCATAGAAGATAGCAACAGCAGAGATGTGAGAACTGCAGGTTCTGAAGGCCTTGGACCTACCCTTCCTGGAGTGAATATGAAGGATTCTGGCAAGAATGGAGATGTAGGATGTAATAATGGTGAGCATTGGGACAAAGATGTTCAATGTACCAAAAAACAGAATCAACATTTCATTGATATAGGTATTAGAGCATGCAAGCTTCAAGAGGGGAAGAAGATCACAGAAATAGTGGTTGATCACATCTAATTTGCAGAACTGAATTCTACTCATGTAGCCTGTGTTTACTGAGGCACAGAACACAGCAAAAATATATACCCCTGAAACAAGAAAACAGTACATATGATAGGACATTATTACATTGTAAAGCAAGGGGTTACAGATGGCTACATAACGGTCATATGCCATAACAGCTAATGTGTAGCTCTCTGCAGTGCCAAAAGTGGTGAAAAAGTAGAGCTGAGCCATGCATCCAGGGTAGGAGATGAGGTTCTTCTCTGTTAGAAAGCTAACCAGCATTTTAGGGGTAACAACTGTGGATTGACAGAAGTCAATGAAGGACAGACTGCTGAGGAAAATGTACATGGGTGTGTGCAGGTTGGAACTGAGCCCAATCAGTGTGATCATGCCCAGGTTCCCTGCGACAGTGATCAGATAGATTCCTAGGAAGAGGAGGAAGAGGGGATGCTGGAATTCTGGCTTCTCTGAGAGTCCAGCCAAGAAGAACACTGTTACTGTGCAATGGTTTCCTGCTGACATATCCTCCATTCTTATCCTGAAAGAGTAAAACATTTATAAACCTATTAGAGTAGCTTTATTAGTTTTTCCATGTATGCAATATACCTATATAAATTACTTCTGCTTTAGTATACATTTGTCATGTATATAATTACCTTAACTGGATCATCTTAGATAAATAAAATTTATCTATTCTTATTTTTAAAGATATACTTAAATATTAATATCATGCTTCATAAAAAATACTATCACTGAATGCATGTTTTAAAATTCTCATCATTGCAAAGGCAATATCTCAAAATTAAGATTTAGAGTGTGTATCAGTGAGAAAAATTACAAGTCTGGGTTTAAGAAGTAAGCTTTTCCTTAAAATAGTGAATGATTACCCAAAATCTGACTTTAATAGGTGATCTTCAGAGTTCTTATTTTTAGACATCCCCATATTTTAAATTCTTATGATACATGATGTCTTTAAATACCCAAATTTGCAAATTAATTGATATCTGAAGCATTCTTTGTTTTAAGTCCTGGACACATGATGCTACTAGGATTAAGTTCTGGACACATATTGTTACTAGGATTAAGTACTAGACACATGATGCTACTTGGAAGAGGATCTGTTTTGTGAACCAATTATTGAATAAAACATAGTCAGTTGTGGTTACTAAGAGGGGCCATAAAGACATAGTACCTATATTTACTCCATAGTACCTATGTTTACCAATGACACTGATTGTTAATGTCTTGTATCTTTTTATTATTTACATTGTAAAGAAATATGTATTAATGGCATCTTATCTCTCAGAAAGTCTGCAATATGATTCTGTGTTGTTACATTCTCTCAAATGGAAAATTGGATATTCCTGCATATTAGAATTAGAGAAACAGACTCAACTCTGTTCTTCCTGTTCCATTTAGATGCTGAGAATTAAAAAGGGTTGCAATGCAGAAACACATTTACTAGGGGAAAGCATAATTATTATCCTCTAATGTATTGTGAATCAATTTTTTATTGTGTTCACAAAGCAAATTACTAACTGAATTAGACTTTGTTCATTAAAAAGTGAAAAGTTAAAATGTTCTTAAAATGAAAACATTTAGGTCTTGCATAGATAACAACACAAAGCTCAAGAAAGCTCAGTTATTTAAGACAAAGTAAGGTAGAAGAGCTTGAAGGCAACCTTGAGTAAATTATTGGCAACTTTGGAAGAATTCAACTTCAAGATTTCTTAGAAATTCACACACACATAAAGAAAAGGCTAAACATACCATGATTCTAATCATCAAATGAGAAGGGCCAGAAAGACTGTAGGAGCCATAAAATAATGTGAATATCTGTGGAAAACTCGGTTCTTACAAAGATCCAGCCAATGCAATCATAATTTCACAGCAGCAGCGGCTGCTTCAATGGCCCACATTACACTGAGCATGTAAATAATTCATCATGATTCAGTTTGATGGGAGCCAGACCTGAAAATTACATTGAGCTATTAGCTACTGCTTCTGAAATGGTGCAGACATGGTTTAGAATTGTGTTCTTATTAATATGACGTCCTATACTCCAATTTATAGTTCTAAACTAAATAGGTACAAAGACAACATAGTGAAAGGAAATGGTCAGTAAAAAAAGGAAATAAGTTATTAATGTGAGAAAGAGACTTGCAATAAAAATTACTGTACAGAAAATTATGAGGGCAATATTAGTCAGAATATATGTGTGTGTATCTGAGTGTACATGTATAAAGTTGTCAAAAATTTAGTAAAAGATAAAAATTAATTGACATGTCATCTAAATTTGAAACTCTAACCCTCTTCTAAATCCTCAGGAATTACTGTGAAGAAGGTTAGGAAGCATTTGTGATCCGGATACAGTGCATGACTACAGGAAAGCAGTGTGTCTTAGTACGACGGAGCAGATGCTCCTAAGACTTGCAGTGATTGTGTCAGCCAACACAGGAACTGTGTAAGCCAAAGCAGACCAAGTGCTAGCATAGAAAGGAGAGTTCCACACAGAGTTCACCTCAACTGAGGAGCTATTGGCCCCCTATAACTGCTGAGAGAGGGCATATCAATTTTCTCTCAAAATATACTACCAGAGTAGTTGATAGTGTGACAGAGGGAAACTATATATCCAGTATAATTGGGTACAATGGGGAAACAGAAACAATATGAAACAAAGTTGCATGGGAAAGAAGAAGCATGAACCTGAGAAGAGTTGGAGGATGGAGAGAATTCGATAAAAGGATGTGTATGAAATTCTCCAATGCTTAGGTAAAGGATTTTAAAGCTTGAACAATAATAATGAGGTGACAAACCTGCAATGATTAAAAAATTCTGCCAAAAGACTTAATCTGAAATCTTCCAAGTATTTCAAATATGTTACTCATTTTTATCGTGATACATGGGAACATTTTTCTGCATAAAGATTGTAAAAAAATGCTCTGACATCTTTATTCACTCATTATTAAAGCTTCAGCATAAAAGAACCCAAATATTCAATTGTAATTTTTGTACACAATATAATTCCAATTAGCATTTATAATGAGACAAATCAATTAGTCAGGCAACAGCATATAATTCAAAAGAATGCTATTACTGGAATAGTCATGAAATAAAAATTTCAGGCAGGTTAAATTTGCATGGCAATTATGTATATTGTCACAATCACTGTGAATACATATGTGAAGCTGTCTCCTTGTGTCTACATGGCCTTTTCCCCTTGTAATCATCTCCTAACTTGGGTGAATGTTTCCCTCTTTTAGTGTTGCTGGTCAGTAAGATCCCATAAATCCATGCAAAAATCACAGGCTCTTCTCATTACTATTGGTTACACTGTAGAACTCAATGGTATGACCTCATTGCTGAAGGCACCCTGTATTTGAAACACAGAACATGAAAATATCAAGATATTTGGCTTGGACTGTAAGTTTTACTACAATTGTTTACTTTTCTTAGTGCTGCAAGCTACTCTAGACACTACTGGAGGAAACAACTGCTCAGAAATAGTGTCCATCTGTGAAACCTGTGCACTGTATTAACATATGAAGTGGAAGACATTCTCATTGCTACAGTTGTTTCATGAACATCATGGGAGAGTCAAACCATTTTCTTTTCATAAGATTAAGCCTATTCCTGACACTATTGGCAGATAAAAGCCCTGTTGCATTTTAAACATTTTCAAAATATTATCAAAGTATTTTAAAGATTATATCATCTCAAAACACACAGTGACCATTTTGAAGCACTACATGTACATACATGGCTGCTTTTTAAAAAAATTATATTGTTTAGTTATTCATGTGCACAATGACATTGTAAACAGTGACCTGCTAAGTATTGAGAAAAGGATAGTAATAATTGTACAAAAATTTTGATTATAGCTTACTTTCTTCAATTTTTCAACCTTGAGTCATACCTGCTTCAATAAACTATATTTTTTTTGTTGTTAGATTCCTTGTCTAGTCTCTGTATGTCAAATATGGTCTTCTGTATTTCAACTTCATGTTTATATGTCATTATATAAAACATGTCATATAAAATGATATATAAAATATTACAACAGCTTCTAAAATTAAAAAATATGAAATAGAAATGACATAAAATATGAACAAACTTGCAGAACATATTTAGAAGTTAATCTAATAAAGTACCAACAATCCACATATACAGGATCTTTCAAATATCCCTGAGAGAATGGAATGTCTGCAGCAAAAGTCCTTTTTAAACCTCCACAGCTATAAGTAAGTAGCTCCTATTTTATTTCAAGCCTCACTGATTTTTAACAGCACACAGCTGTCTACATTCTGTACTCAGTTATATGAAGCTGGTGCCCTTACCTTGCTCATTATTATATTTGGAATTTATATTTTTTTATAGATGGAGTAGTAGCTTTTATAACCATTTAAATAGTCTTAAAATTATTTATTCATCTTGTAAAATGTATTTCATATAGAACATTTGACTCCGCACCAAATTTCATGATTATAAATGACTTCTGGTAGCATGTCTTAGCTACCTGAACAATAATGAACCAAGTTGCAAAAGTATATAACACATTCAAATTAAAAGCCTTTAGACGGAATAAAAATCATTCTACTACTGTGCTTAAAAGACAGGTTCCAGCAGCCCCCCCGTCCACATCTCCTTCCTCTGATATATCTCTCTGCCTCTTAATCCCCATCTCACTCTGAATATTATTGAAGTACACAGGAGATTACTATGAACGTCGTGCACTACAGGAGCATAAACGAGTGTGACATCTTCCCTGCTTTAAGGAACCCACAACTAAATCTGCCTTGCTAGCATATATTAATTAATAAATGGACTGTGAATATGTGATAAAACTAGGAGGAAGAGGCAATAAAAGTTGTAATTTAATTCACTATTATCTCATACTCATGGAATTACACTAAAAAGAGAAGTGTAATAATATTCACTGTAATGGTGCATAATAAACAAAAATTAGACTAAATTCACAACCTTAAATTTTGAGTGCCATCGATACTATGCAATGTGGCCAATATTGAATTATCCAAATGCCTAGATATTTAATATTTTTCTTTGAAAATTAAATTTGGTCCTCAATCATTGTAAGAATAAAAAGAAAAAAGCAAACAACAAAAACAAACAAACAAAAAAAACCAAAAAACATAAAAACCTTGTTACTCTTAAGTATAACAGGTTCAAATTATGTACCTTTCCAAAATCTCATTTAATGGGCTATAAATTCTATGAGTATAGAACAGATGGTCTAATCTTGTAATTGAGATTAATTATGTGACTTACAGTCATCATAGTAGGAATCATGGATCAAGAATGCTTTACATAGTCTAACCCTTTGAATGTTTCCTTTTCGATTTAAATTTAACAGGACTCATTTCTTATGGTAAGGAGTATATCTTGTGGCTAGCATGCCTCCAAAGTTACAACAACATCATCTATGCAGGACAAAAATAATTTGAAATCATTACATATTAAAAGAGAAGTTCAATACCAAATAAGTTACAGGGAATTATTATAAAATTATTATAAAATTATTATAAAATCAATGCACATAAATTAAGCAAGAACAAACTTATTAACCTGTAAATTGTTTCATGAGTGACTACTAACATACAACATATATACATTATTCCAACTCATATGTAAAACTAAAGATATACTTTGGATTAAAAGAAAAAATTCATAGACTAAGAGTAAATGAATACAAAATGCAGAAATTTTCATAAAAACATATCTTAAGATGGAACAGATTATACTATATTATTTTAGATTATCCTAAGACATTATTACACAGTGATTTCTGAAAGATCTCTGATATAGCTTCTCAGCTTAGGAGCTGTTGAACTTGTAAACCCTCAGGAGGTCACAATGTTTGCCTGATGGTTGAATTAATAGGCCTCTTAGTTCTCACCATTTACCACAGATGTACTCTCTCCCAAGGCCTTGCTAATGTTTCCATTTCTTCTGTGTTCCATGAAGTTAGGAAGCACTAATAGAAAGCTATTATGCTGAATTTCAGGCAGTGTCATTCACTGTGGATGTTCTAGTTAAGGAAAGAACATTGACAAGCTGAAACACAGAAGGTGACTGACAGTTGCTTGGAAAATATTTAAAGGTTATATAATTCAGGTGACAGGTTGTAAGACAGTTTGTAATGCTAGGAAGCATAAAAGTTACACTTTGATAATCATACAGGAATGTTATGTTAGTTGCTTATTTTAAGAAGGGAAAAAGTTACTTATCTGAGCTCATTGACTATACTGCACCCAAAGTCACTTTCAAAGATCTAGAGAGAAATGATTCTTTTCCAATTTATTTGTAAATCCACAACTTTTCACTTTCTTAATCCTCCTGAATTCTTCATTCATGCAACCCTCTCCCTGCGTGAGGTACACATTTGACTACTTACAGTTCCTAGACTATATTAATTCATTGTCCAGATTTTAGAATGCTGTTTATTCTACTTGAAAGACTGTCACTAAATACTTTTTCTTTATTATCTGGTAAGTATGTATATTATTTTATAGCCTGTCTAAGACTGTGGTTGACATGATGTGATTCTCCAAAATCTTGAAATGGATTCATCATTTCCACAATGTGCTTAGGATGTTCTAGTTTCTGAACCTTGTACTTCCTTGTGAAATAAAGAACACTACAAGCTGGGTGGCTAGATGGACTTATTTCTCAGTAGTACATGTCTTCCTCATTACTGTTTTGTGGTTCTTTTAATAATAGTGGAATAATTAGAAGAAATATTAGGGATATTCAGTAATTTCTGCCTGACTTATGACAGTGATTGCTTCAGAACCTATAGACCTAAATAACAAGTGTGAATATGTGAGATAACTACATTACTTCCCTTGTCCTGAAATTCTCAATATTAAGTTTAATTGCTGCTACAAATGGTACTAATCCTGAAATTCAGAGATGCAGGCACTTAGCATTCTACATTTAGTATTTAGAAGTCAAGGCATAGTTCTCAATGGCAACAGTACCTTTGACTTGGTCTGCATCTCCAGTCATCTTCTTCCAGGATTCACTTAGTTTCTTAGTTTGTGCCTCTGAATTTCAATTGCTCTGTCCTGAGTTTAACTTCTTCAGGTACTCTATATCAGGAAATAAACATTCCATAAGGACTAGTACTATTCTAAAACATATGCTGAGAAAAATTAGTAATTATCAGTGCTAATTCCCAATTGTGAAGTTATTCTTCAAATAATTTCCTCTTATGTCTAAACTTTCAACTCCTAATAAAGATTTTGAGTATGTCCATCACTGAAAAGTTGTTTGAAAATAATTACTCTGATCTAGATGGTGTGTGTGAATGTGAGATTCTGTATATTTCTTCAGAGCCTCTGGTTGACACAACAAACAGGACCCCACTATGGCAACCTGGTTTTAGAGGAACAGTGCATTTCCTGATGTGTTATATGATATTTATTATAAGTTTATGAGTGTTCAAATGATAATATTCTCATAAATATTATTAACAGCTTTTCTAAGTATCTAAACTACCTTGACTTGGTCCCAATTTAAGAAACTCAGGAGAACAATATATGGTCTAAATGAAATGTATGGGGGCAACATTGTGACTATAGAATCAGGTGTGTTCTGTCAGGGCTAAATAGTTGGAAAACAGAACAATTTAAATTCTTAAGCTATCAAAATTATTTATAAGACTAAACTGTCTTCTATTTTAACAAATTTACTTTGATTTATATAATCTATACCTTAAAGCTTCTTCTATAAGCACTAAAGATACTGAAATTAAAGAAAGCATATAATGTAAAATTAAAACTTTATGATGTTCAACACAACACAGCACTTTAATGTTCTAAGGAAATTCACAATATAGTTGATGCTAATTTTCATAGAAAAGAATAAGAAACAAGTGTGCATCCACAGAATTGTTGAATTGTTGTAGTAGTGTACTTACTTAGAATAATAACTTATGTGAATATGAAAAATTTTGAAAATTTCAGAAAAAGTTTTGCACACTATCATGTAAATTACAATAAAAGAATTGAAAGACAGCAAACAATTGTTTATTAAATGCACAGTAGTTATCTTCATGTGTTCTGCATATACTGTTTTTAATATTTGTTGGGCTCTACTTTTACATTTATTTGTTTTTATTTTTAGTAACAATCCTTAATTTATATACTTATATACACATATGTTTATGTCATGTATTTATATATCATTGTTTTTTTGTGTGTGTTTTCTTTTCATGCAGAATACATTGACAGTAGAATGCCCTTAAGCTCTGATCCATCGATATCATGAATAAAAAGGAATATGCTGAGATAGTGAGGTCCAACCTTATGCTGTGCCCAATTTGACATATGACATAATATTAGAATCACCCAGAGTCCTATCATGGACAATCCTGTATAGATACAACCACATCATTTATTCGTCTTCCCATTCATCTGAAGTCCTACATAAACTAATTGTGGAATATAAAAGATCCAGTAAATAACAATAATCAACAAATAAAAAAATAATACTATTATTTTTCAAGCCCAGCAAAGATGAATGAATGAATGGATAAACAAATATAAATAAATATCCAAATACAGTAAAACAGCTCTACTAGCTAGTCAAGTTTTCATGCTTAATAATATGGTGGGGTTTTTTTGTTTAGCCACCTTGAATATAGTATATTTTAAACACACACACACACACACATATGAATATGTGTCAAAATTATTATTCTGAGGTCATAGTAGTTAGAATTATATTCTTCTCATGTTATGAAATAGTCTACAAATTTTCAGTCAGAACCATAATTTGTCATTCTTTCTTATTTTTAACTTTATAAATGCTGAAACATCAAGAAAAAATGAGCATTACTTTAAGAATCTCTGCATTAAGAGGATTTAATGAACTGTGAAATCAATTATTCATACATAATCTCACTCAGAGTGGTTTGCCAGAAAATTTTGAAAACTGACAAAAATTTTAAATCTTTATGTAAAAGAGATCAGAATTTCATTAGTATTTAACATATCATTAAGGTAATGACCCAAAAAAATCTTAACAAATTTGAGTTATAATAATGTAGTGAAACAAATTTAGTTTAAAATTAGATTTATATCCATGGAAAGATAAAATAACCACTGACAGATACAAACATTAAAAACATTAAAAATCTAAATAAATGATTAAATATTGACAAACTGCTTAAAATGAACAATAGCAGCTGAAAAAATATATTGTAGATGACTCTATTCTAATAAATAAATTTCAAACTGTCCCAGTTTACATGAATTTTTTTTCATTCTGGTCTTTCCTTCAAATCAATACTGACATTCATATTCTTAGGTTGAGGATCAAGAGGCTCAACATAGAGACAATGATGGCATAAATCACGGAGTATATATTCCCTTGGTCTATGGAGCTGACTGATGATGGCTGGAACATCATGACAGCACCGTGCCAACTGGATGAGAATTCCTCAAAAGGCCTTACACCTAGATCAAGAGTTATAAGAATTTAATGGCTGATGAGAGAGGGAGAACAATCTTTTCCATGGATAAGCTTTCAAATAGGTTCTTCAATCCCAGTGTTTAGCTCTAAATGCATGTAACCAATACTAAATGGGCTCAACAATATATGTTTGTATGCACACATGCATGCATATATATCTATATCTATATGTGTGTGTGTGTGTGTGTGTGTGTATTGTGTATAAAGTTTTTGAGAAGGCTTGGGGGCAAAGGAAGAGTTGGATGAGTGAGAGATGAGTAGAAATTATGAAAATGGAGTACTTATATATAAAATTATCAAAATGCATAAAATTAAATTAAAAAATAAAACAATATTGTTGCCTACAAGTCTGAATATTTATCTACAGGGTCAATAATAAATGTGACAACCTGAAAGCAAACTCTTCCTAAAAGCAGTAACTTCATTACACAAACTCTTACAAAAATGAACAGAGCTCTTCTTTTCAAAAATTGTACTTTCATGTATTTTTTAGAAAACATGTTTTCCAGAAAGGTATCAGACAATTTTATTAATTAATAGCCAGAAGCTGGAAAAAAACCAGATGTCTCTGAAAAGAGGAGCGGATACAGAAAATGTGGTACATTTACACAATGGAATACTACTTTGCTATTAAAAACAATGACTTCATGAAATTCGCAGACAAATGGATGGAACTTGAAAATATCTTGCTGAATGAGGTAACTCAGTCACAAAAGAATAAACACAGTATATACTCACTGATAAGTGATTATTAACCCAAAAGTTAGGAATACCCAAAATTCAATTCACAGCAACCATTGGACTAAGCGTGGGGTCCCAGATGGAGGAGTTGGAGAAGGGACTGAAGGAACTAAGGGAGCTTGCAACCACATGGAGGGAGCAACAGTGTCAACTGGCCTGACCCTCTGGTGCTTCCAGAGACTGGACTACCAACCAAAGAATACACATGGAGGGACCCATGGTGCTGGCCACATATGTGGCAGAGGAGGGCCTTGTTGGCCATCAGTAAGATGAGAGGCTCTTGGGCCTGAAGGTGTTAGATGCCCCAGTATAAGGGAATGCCAGGGAAGGAAGACAGGAGTGGGTGGGTGGGGGAATACCCTCATAGAGGCAGGGGTGAGGGGATAGATAGGGGGTTTCCAAAGGGGAGAACTGGAAAAGGGAAAACATTTGAAATGTAAATAAAGTATCAAAATTTTTCTACTGATTACTTTTTATACATGTAAAACTATGCTCTATTTATTCTTATTTTCTATCTCTGGCAACTAACCCTTGTCATTTCCAAAATTCCAAACATTCTTGCATTTTTATTTTTGTTTGTTTCTTGTTTTGTTCTTTTTATCTAGTCACCAGGTTTAACTACAGCAATGCATATAGCTGTGGTTCTGAAATTTAAAGACACTGTGTTAGAAATAAAAGAAACACCCTTCCTTCCATATAAGTAAATATGATACAGATAATTGAGTCTATAGAAATCCAGATTCTGCTGACAATATGTATTATAAGCCAACAACAATAAATCAAATTATTGAATGCAAGATTCTTACAAATGCTTATTGAATGCATCTGGCCACAACTCATTCTATGATGCTACAGTCACATTGACATTGAAATCACACAAACATTCAACAAAGATAGATAATTTTTTAAAAATTCCCTTATAAACACTGACACAAAAATACTAAATAAAACACTGACAAACCAAGTCCAAGAACACATCAAAGACATCATCGAAAGTTTAAAATATAAAAATCCATCAAACTAATCTATCATATAAACAAACAGAAGCCTTTGACATCATCCAATACCCATTTATGTTAAAAGTCTTGGAAAATTACAAGTCACATTCCTAAACAAAATAAAGACAATGTATAGCAAGTCAATAGCCAACATCATATTAAATGAAGAGAAACAATTCCACTAAAACCAAACCAACATAAGGTTATCTACTCTCTATCGCTTTAACTTACTACTTGAGTTTCTAGCTAGAGCAGTAAGACAAGTAAAGAAGATCAAATAGATACAAATTGGAAAGGAAGAAGGCAAAATATGCCTATTTGTAGATGATATGATAGTATAAATTAAGAAATTGTAGGCTTAGATTTTTCAAAACTTAGTTTAATGAGGGTTCTCACATGCTTCAAACCCCCTACTAGCCTACCATTGACAGGTAGGAGAGAAAAGATCATAAATAGGACAAGGGATTATGGACCTATTTTAAAATAGTTCATTGATGTTATTCCAATCTCTGTTTGTCAGGATATCCGCAGTCCAGTTCAATAGTGTCATGGAACCAACAATCTACTTCAAAAGTGTCACCAAACATGAACTAGCAATGACAGCAAGATCCAGAAGAAATAGCCAGGCCCTAGCCAAATCTGTACAAGTCAGCTAATAAGTAGGAGTGACCAGCACCAGCTAGAATACCAGAAAGGTCTCTGTTATGCCTCTCTCTTAAAAGTAAAGATTAGCAAAGACATGAGACCGACAAAAAGTTGCCTAGTTGGCAATGCAAGTGCCCCATCACTGTCCATTGTAACCCAGTTATACTTGCTTCAAACATCATATGTCCTAACATGGATCTTGTCTCAGAAAAACATCATGTGAATCGGCCTCAGTAAAACACCACCTGATTCTGCATCACATAACACAATCAGAAACTTCCACTTCAATTGGCTCCACAAATACTGCCAGAAGGTGATAAATACCTTCAGCAAAGTGAGTGGATACAAAATTAACTCAAAGAAATTTAGTAGCCCTCCTTTGTACAAGCCATAAATGGACCAAAAGCAACACCCTTCACAATAGCCACAAATGATGTAAATAGCTTGATGTAACTCTAACAAAACAAGTGAAAGACCTATATGACAAGAACTTCAAGTCTCTGAGGAAAGCAATTGAGGAAAATATCAGAAGACCTAAAGATATCCTATGTTCATATGTAAGTAGAATTAACACAGTTAAAATGGCCATCATACCAAAAAGAGTTGGCAGATTCTATGCAATTCCCATCTATAATCCAACATAATTTTTTACAAACCCCAAAGAAAAATTCTCATCTCCATATGCAAAAACAGTAAAGAAAGGAGAGCTAAAACAATCCTGAATAAGATATGAACTTCAGGAAATATCAGTATCCCTGACTTCATGATTTACTATAGAGCAATAATAATAAAATTTCTATAGTTTTGGTATAGAAACAGACAAGCTGATCACTGGAACTGAATCAATGTCTCTGAAATAAATGCACATACCTATGGCCACTTGATTTATTGATAAAGAAAATAAAATCATCAATGGAAAAGGGAGAGCATAGTTAACAAATGGTGCTGGTCTCACTGGATGTTTACATGTAATAGAATGCAAATACAACCTATGTTTATTACCCTGAACAAAACTCAAGTCCAAATGGATCAAACACCTCAATTTAAAAGCATATACATAAAACCTAATGGAATAAAAGGTGGGGAATACCATTGAACTCCTCAGTAGAGGAGACAATTTCATAAACAGAACAATAGCTTAGCCACTAAGGTAAACAATTAGCTTATGGGACCTCATGAAACTGCAAAGCCTCTGTAAGTCCAATGACACTGTTAGAAGGACAAAACAACAGCCTACAGATTTTGGAAAAAAATTTTCACCAACATTACATCTGACTGAGGGTTAATACAATTAATTTATAGAAAAATTAAGAAGTCAGATCCCCAACAAGCCAAATAACCCAATTAAAAAATGTCATACAGAGCTTATCAGGAAATTCTCAGCAGAGAAATCTTGAATGTCTGAGAAGCACCTAAAGAAATGTTCAATGTCATTAGTCATCAGGGAAATGCAAATCAAAATGACCCTGTCATTCCACCTTAAACCAATCAGAATGGCTAAGATCAAAACTCAAGGGACAGAACTAAGACAAGGATGTGGAGAAAGGAGAACACTCCTCCATTTTTGGTTAGATTTCAAACTGGAACCACCACTCTGGAAATCAATCTGGAAGTTCCTCAGATAATCGGAAATAGTTCTACCTGAAGACATAGCTATGCTGCTCCAGGGCATAAACCCAAAAAATACTGTACCATACCCCATGGAAAAATATTATACTATGTTCATAGCAGCTTTATGTGTAGTAGTCAGGAACTAGAAACAACTGAGATGTTCCTCAAATGAAGAATGGATTCAGAAAACTCAGGGCATTTACAAAATGGAATACTATATAGCTATTAAAACAAAGATGTCCTGAATTTATCGGCAAATGGATGATACTAGAAAATACCATCGTTAATGTGGTAACCCAGACCTAAATGTACATGCATGGTATGGACTTCTTTATAAGCAGATATTAACCATAAAGTACAGGATATCCATGTTATAATCAACAAGCCCAAAGAAGCAAAATAACAAGGGACAAAGGGATGACAGTTGAATCTTTCTCAGAATGGGAATAAAAACAGATATTAGAGGCCAATGTGAGGAGGTAAGTGAATGGGAGAGGCTCCATCCATCAGCCAATGGGAAGAGACATGAGACTCACAGGCAAGCAGGCAACAGATTCAGGGAGAGTCGCCCTCCTCATGTTGGGTACCAACCTGCTCCTCTGCTAAGTATGTGCAATGGTCCCTTGATCACTGGTGATTCAATCTCTGGAACCAACAATACTACACAATATGATTGACTCCATTGCACTTCATACGGAGCTCCTGTCTTCTTTGAACCTCCAATCCTTCTCCCGACTCTCTTATAAGACTCCCTGAACTCCATCTAATCCTTGCCTGTGAATCCTGTTCCCAAAAGTGGATGCCGTGTCTGGCCTCAGTGGGAGAAGATGTGCCTAATCCTGTAACAACCTGATGTGGTTGGGGGGGGAGAGGGTAGTTGCTGTTAACTAGATGATGAGTTTCCTTTTTCAAAGAGAAGTGGATGGAGGAACAGGGGCAGGGAAGTCCTGCATGAGGAGGTACTAGGATGAGAGCAGAAGGTGATATTGGTATATAAAGTAAAAAAGAAAAAAAAAAAAGAATGAGGGAGGTTGTTTCCAGATTAGGTGTGGGTAAAGATTTGAGATATGGCCTTACAGCCATGAGAATGAATGGAAATCTGCAGCAACCAGAGGTTGGGGAGAGGCATCTTGAAGACATATCAGAGACCTGGGATAGGAGAGGATCACAAGAATCAATGAAGGATGACATTAGCCAAAACTCACAGCAATGGGGTTACTGAACCTGAAGAAGCCATCTCCTGTAACCAGGAAGGAACCCTAGTGTATCAACATGAACATCAAACCACCCACAAAACTTTCAATCCAAAATGTATCCCATCTACAAGAAATGCAGGGTCAAGGTATGGAACAGAGCCTGAGGGAATGACCAAGTAGTAACTGACCCAAACACACACCCATAATATGGGCAAAGGCCTATCCCTGGTACTATTAATGATACTTTGTTACTTTTGCAGAAAGGAGCCTCCTATAGCATTCCTTTGAGAGGTTCCACCCTGCAGGTGACTCAGTAGCAGAGACCCACAACCAAACAGTAGATGTAGCATGGGGACTCTTATGATAGAGTTGGGGAAAGATTGAAGGCCACAAAGGGAATAGGAACTCCACAGGAAGACGAGCAGGGCTCACTAACCTGGACCCTTGGGGTCTTTCATAGACTAAACCACCAATGAAAGATCACACATGGACTGGACCTAGGCACCCAGGCACAAAAATTGCAGATATTCAGCTTGCTTTTCATAAGGTTTCCATACAACTGGGGAGGAAACTATCCCTAAAGCTCTTGCCTATCTTTGGAATATGTTCTTCAAGCTGGGCTGCCTTGTATGGCCAGAGTGCAGAATATGTGCCTAGCCCTACAGAAACTTGATGTGCCAGGGTTGGGGTTAACCATGAGGACCTCCACCCTCTCAGAGGAGGATGGGGAATAAGAGGGGAGGAACTGCAGAAATGAAGTACCAAATGGGGGAGAAGCAGTCAGGATATAAATTGAATAATAATAATAATAATAATAATAATAATAATAATAATAATCAATAAAAAACAAATGATACTATGCCAAATTCTTACATAAGCTGATGGACTTTTCCAAAATTTTGCATACACAATGAAATATTCCTTTTTGCTTACAGATTGTGCTGTAACTTAAAACCAGGCTTGACTTTCTCTCTTGTGTTATATGTTTCTTTAAGTACTGCTTTATTTATCTGAGATCCTTTATCCTTCCTTATGAATTTTAAGCCTGTTTTTCTGTATCTGCAAAAACTGGTCATAAGCATAGGTATAGCTTTGAATCTTTTAATGACTTCTGGTTGGATGCTCATTTATAGAATTTCAGGACTTGGTGTGTATCGTGGATTTGGTTCTCAAAACTGCTCAATACTCCTCATGTCCACATGTAAGATGCTGAACAACCCTGCTCCAAGTTAGTTTTGATTGTTAAATAAAGTTGTCAGTGGCCAAAGGTTGGGCAGGGAGACAGAGGCAGGACTTTAGGATTCCTAGGCAAGGAACTGAAGAGGACAAGAAGGTGGAGAGCCAATATGCCAGCAAAGGAGTGTAAGCCAGGCCAGAGACATGCTGGACAGAGAACATAGCCATCATGTAGGTTCTGGGGAATTCAGCCAGAAAGGGCTGCTGGTCTGGTTCTGGGGCAACCAGGTTCGAACAGAACTTTTAGTTAGCAATAGCTCAGAAATATCAGAGGAGAGTGGGTTAGCCACCTATACTCTTGCAAATGGCCCAGTTATTGAGCTGTTTAAGACATACTAAAATATAAAGGCTGTGTTTGTGTGTGTGTGTGTGTGTGTGTGTATCTTTCATTCAGGAACCCAGAACATTGCAGCTTGTACTGAGGAGTGTTGCCAGTGCCACAGGGAGTAATTGGGTCTGCAGTGGGGGTGGGGGTTGGGGGTTCCTTCCAATTTATAATACCTTCTTAAGTATCTTTATTTGTAGATTTAAATATTTCACTATAGAGATCTTTCAATTTCTTTGCTTAGCTTATAAAAGTCTTGGGAGTTAGGATTTGTTTGTTTGTTTGTTTTGTTTTCACTGTTCTTGTTTTGTTGTATTTTACTTTTAAGATAGTAGTGAGCAGATATTCCTCCCTAAAAAAGATATTTAATCTCAGGTCTACCCTGAGAAGTGGGTATGGTACATTATACATCCATTTTCTGTGATGAAACTGTTTAGGACCATGGCCTGTGTCTTTCATCAAAGATACACAGTAGGGAGCCATGAAGATGGCATTCTACTACAGAGAGTTAGATTAATGTCTAAGATGGAACTCCAGTAGGCAAGGCCCAGGAGAAAATCATTTTAGGAAACATTGCTGCTATTAATATGCTTTTCCTGCTGTCATGTTATTATATGACAATCTCTGTGTATCAGCCCACACATTTGAGTAGATCTCTACAAATCTTTGAAGATGTGCCGTCTTGTAATAATGCTATGTAGATAATGATTTCTTAATTATTTAAATTTTATTAATTATTTTATTTACTTACATTTCAAATGTTTTCCCCTTTCCCAGTTAAATCCCCTATCCCTTTCCCACATCCCACTGAGCCTATGCGGGTGCTCCTCTATCCACTCACCACCTCCCACCTCAGTTCACCTGCATTCTCCTTTACTGGGTCATTGAGCCTCCACAGGTGCAGTCATTGAAATTCTCCCAAATGAAAAAAGCCCAGGACAAAGTGGGTTTAGTGCAGAATTCTATCAGACCTTCAAAGAAAACCTAATACCAATACTTCTTAAACTATTCCATAAAATAGAAACAGAAGGAACATTACCCAATATGTTCTATGAGGCCACAGTTACACTGATACCTAAACCACATAAAGACCCAACAAAGAAAGAGAACTTCAGACCAATTTTCCTCATGAATATTGATGCAAAAATATTCAATAAAATTCTCACAAACCAAATCCAAGAACACATCAAAATGATCATTCACCATGATCAAGTAGGCTTCATTCCAGAGATGTAGGGATGGTTCAATATACGGAAATCCATCATGGTAATCCACTATATTAAAAAACTCAAAGAAAAAAACATATGATCATCTTATTAGAAGCCGAAAAGGCCTATGAAAAAATACAACACCCCTTCAAGTAAAAAGTATCAGGGAGATCAGGAATTCAAGCTCCATACCTAAACATAATAAAAACAATATACAGCAAACCAATAGTCAACATAAACTAAATGGAGAGAAACTTGAAGCAATCCCACTAAGTTCAGGGACAAGACAAGGCTGTCCACTTCTCCCCTATTTATTTAATATAGTGCTCGAAGTTCTAGCCAGAGCAAGTAGGCAACAAAAGGAGATCAAAGGAATAGAAATTGGAAAGGAGGAAGTCAAGATATCACTATTTGAAATTGATATAATAGTATGCGTAAGTGACCCCCCAAAATCGAGGGAACTCCTATAGCTGATAAAAACTTCAGCAAAGTGGCTGGATATAAAATTAACTCAAACTAATCAGTAGCTTTCTTCTACTCAAAGGATAAATAGAATGAGAAATATTTTTTAATTCTTATGATGACACTATAAAAATTCCTAAAATTATATCAGTATTTATTAAGCTTTTTTATAGTAGGACTGCTATTAGGTCCTTTTCTGATAGTCAAAACTGCAATGAAAATTCTGCCAATCTCCCAGATGCCATCAGTTAATTGCTACTAGATAGCAACCAGACATTCTACTATTCAGAGCACATTCCAAGAGGTTGTAAAACCATTAGCCAAAGGTCATAAAAAGGGAACTAATGATTTATTATAGGTGCTAGGACAGAAGATAAAATACTGACTGGGTTTATCTTTACAAAACTTCACTAATAACTTAGTTATGTTTTTTTAACTTTAATGAACTTATGGAACTGTGACAGGTGATGAATGTTTAGCCAGGTAATTACTCCTAATGGATATGCATATACACATTCACTGTTGTAAACTTCTCATTTGGTTTATGATTTGAATTTGTGCAAACTTGTGATGAATTTTTTAACATGTAATCCATGTATTCTGAAAGCTGTATAAGTGCTGAGGACAAAGAGTCAGAACTGAGCTGAGGAGAATTTTTTAGAAAGAATACTTTTTTCCCTTTTGCTTGCTCTTTCTTTCTTTCTTTCTTTTCCCTCCAGATTTTATTCCCCCACTACATCCACCCTCTGACTGTTTCATATCCCATGCTTCCTCCCCAGCCCCCTCTATCTACGAGGATGTCTCCACCTACTACCCCTACCCCACAAGACCTCTAAACTCCCTGGGTCCTCAAGTCTCTTGAAGGTTAGGTGCACTTCTCCAACTAAACCCAGACCTGGAAGTCCTCTGCTGTACATGTGTTGGAGGCCTCATAGCAGGTGGTGTATGCTGCCTGTTCGGTGATCAAGTGTTTCAGAGATCTCGTGGGTCCAGATTAATTGAAACTGCTGGTCCTCTTACAGAGTCGCCCCCCTCCTCAGTTTCTTCCAGCCTTTCCCTAATTCAACCACAGGGTCAGCAGTTTCTGTTTGTTGGTTAGGTGCAAATATCTGCATCTGACTCTTTCAGCTGCTTTTTAGGTTTTCTGGAGTGCAGTCATGCTAGGTCCCTTTTTGTGAGTGCTCCATAGCCTCAGTAATATTGTCAGACCTTGGACCTCCCTTTGAGCTGGATACCTCTTTGGGCCTGTCACTGGACCTTCTTTTCCTCAGGCTCCTCTCCATTTCCACTCCTGTAATTCTTTCAGACATGAACAATTATGGGACAGAGTTTTGATGGTGAAATGGCAACCCTCTCCCTCATTTGAAGCCCTGTCTTCCTGCTGGAGGTGGGTTCTATAAGTTCCCTCTCCCTACTGTCAGGCATTTCATCCGTGGTCTCTCCCTTTGAACACTTCTAAGACAGAACTGAACTCACGAATTACAAGTATAGAGAGAAAAGGCATTGAGAGTAAGAGCATTATTTTGATATCACAGCTGGAGGATAGAATAAGAGTAGAAGGAGAATGCAGAGTGGAATACCTTGGATACTATGGGTAACATAAAAAAAAAAAACTAAGAGAGTAATGTGTAGAATGCAGATGGAAAGAGGAAAACTGAAGCTGCAGAGAAAGCAGAAGGAGAAGGCAGGCTTCTCCTTACCATGGGACAGAACAGATCTTTTCTTAGTAACAAGTCAGGCTTAGCCTTATTAAAGAGAATGAGGCTTTTTTTCTTACAGATTTGGGTTTAATTCATTTAGCATTGAAAGTATAGAAGCTTTTTCTTTCTCTGTGCAATTAAGATTGGAGCTCATTTTTCGTCCATAATGAGTGAGTTCTTTCTGCACTGGTGCTTGGCCTTTTTTTCCAAATGCATATGTATGGATATGTGTGTTTAAGTATGTAATTGTGAGAATGTATGCAAGCTGAGCCCAACTGGTTATAAGTGGAAATGTATAAATATGCACACATGAATCTGTATATAAATTTATGTGAGTTTATACATATGTAAAAGATTTTCCTTCTGAAGCGTTGTTCTCTCCTCCTGGTTCAATAGAAGATTTTTGCTCCAAACTCTCCCCAAGCCCAACAAGCAAGAGGCATCTGGACAAAAGAGAAAAGGCTCTAGCAATTAATCTTTTACTCAATCTCCTTCTGCTGAGGTGCTAAGTACCAGAGACAGCAGTTTCTGGCCTCAGAGGAACACAGAAGGCATGTCAGCTACAGCAGCAAAGTAACTTCGATAAGTACGTTTATTACTATTATAAAGCAACCTTAAATATCTCATAAGATAGTCTTACCTTCCACCAAAGCTCTTCCCTCTCTGGTGCCTCAAGAAGAACCAACAAGAAAGAACACCTTGAAGGTGCTGGTCCCTGGCAACAATTACCCCCCCCACACACACACACATTCACCTCCACCCCAAACCCAGGTTAGATACTGTCCCCAGCCTGTGGACCCCCGACTTGGTTCTCTGCTCTTCTGCAACTCCCAGTGGCACCTGGATATCCAACAGTCAGAGAACGCCGTGGCTCTGGTCTCATCTAAGGCAAGGAAAGCCCTGAACCAGCTCCAGATTTCCCACATCTCAGACTGTGTTTTTCCACCCACAGAACACATCTAGGCATTTGCCTACAGCCTGGCACCCGACCTGGCAGGCAGCAGCTTGGTGTAAGTGCAGTCAAACTCCAGCAGCAGAGTAGACACAGATTGACACCCTCTTTCAGATGTAGGGTTGGTAAAGATTTTTTCCCATTCTGTAGGTTGCCATTTTGTCCTTTTGACAGTTTCCTTTGACTTACAGAAGCTTTTCAGTTTTATGAGGTCCCGTTTGTCAATTGCTGATCTTTGAGTCTGAGCCACATTGGTGTTCTGTTCTGGAAAATGTCTCTTGAGCCGGAGTGTTTGAGGCTCTTTCCCACTTTCTCTTCTATTAGATTCAGCATATCTGGTTTTATATGGAGGTCCTAGATCCACTTGGACTTGAAAACATTTTTCCGAGCAAATGACATGACTTTTATAGAAAGGTACCTTAAACAGAACCACCATCATTGTTTCTATTTTTTCTTTACACTTTACTCTATCATTGTATACTATTTTAACATGCTTATAAATTTTATCACCATCTAAGTTTTAAATTTACATTTTGTTACATATTACATATATATGATTATAAATCATGTAATGATTCTTACACTAAATTTCATATATAAAAGTTGCACAGTGTAATTTCACAAGGAACTAAAAATCTTCACCAAGTATGTCAACAACTACAAAATTAGTATAAACCATCATGACTTAACATGAAATAAGTAAATATGGAAAAATTTTTTTTTGTTATACCACTGAGATAAAGAGCAAGATGCACCAACACTGTGAGCATACATGCATATAGATCCTAAAATGAAAGTGAGTCTAGACAAATCATTACCCTAGAATGATTACAAATCAATCTAGGAATCATTACATTCCTGTTGAAATCAGATATGAACACAGAGTAAGGGAGTCTCAGATTGAAAAAGATAAGAACTGTTATTCAAACATTACTCTCTTTCTTGGAAAAATAGTTCTCTTTTCCCTCCCTTCTCTCTGGATTAAAGTGAGTTAGCTTGGATAGTGTGAGAAGGGATAAGGGAAACTTAATATTTAAGTCAATAATTTTTATTGCTATAATGTTGGTAGCCAAAGTCCCTTACTGCTACTTCAAGGTTGGCTGAAATGAAGATTTAATATACCATATAGAGATAAACCTAGGTTGTGCTTGCAAAAAATATTGTGCATGCTGTCACATTTTATGTTGTTCTGAACCCTGTAAGATACAATAACAACAACTACTAAACTAGACTGATATATCCATTGGTTCAATAGTGGCATGAAAATGTCAGGAAAACTAATCGCTTCCTTATTGGACTTATGGCCCATCTCCCAAGGTGAAACCCATATATTGCACCAAAACAAAACACTGTACTTCTATGTAGATAGGTAATAGACTCTAGGGAGGAATTAAATATTATTATATATTATTGAAACATTTGTGTATTATTGAAACAACTATTTTCTTTTATAATAATGTTTGAAAACTCCTTTATATTATTCCTTGTCTTCATTATAATGTTATTCCTTCTTTGACATCATTTGTTTTTATTCTGTGTCATAACACATTACTTCAGAATAAATTTGATATTTATGTTAATCTTTTCATGCTATCTTTCTTTGCTTATTATAATCACAGGAAACAGGATGACTTATGTACTCTTCCAAATACCTTTTAATAGTTTTTTGTGTGTACATAAGAACTTCAAACATAACAATATCATAGAGTATTTTCTCCCTATTACCCTTCATTATGATGAAAGTTTTACTTCATATTATTAAGTAATATGATAAATATTTCATCTACATAAGCCTTTGAAAGCATTCTCCAACAATACATAAGCAATATTCAACCAATTCCTGGTTCTGACAGTGTGTCCTCATTCTGGGAGATGATGGAAACTGGATAATGTGTAGTCCAACTATTAAAAAGTGGTTCACTATGCCCAGACATTTTCCTCTAAAATCAGCAAGTATAGTGAGTCTGGCTATAAATGGAGCCAGCTTAATATGCTGAACTCTATGGCTTATAATATAAAGCAAACAAAAAAAACCTTCAAAACAAACAAACAATTCATAACAAAACAAAACTCTATCTCTTAGGTGTATTCTCATGGGTACTGTAGTCATGATGTATAAATTCTGACTAGCACCCAAAGTAAGTACCATGTTCAAGTTAATTGCTGTGATGTTTGTGCCTACAAGATCAGATGATTCTCAAGCTTCTACAACTGGTTTTGGAAATAAATGGAGTGGTGGATGTGTGGGCTAGGGAAGACATATATGCTATATGAAGATCTTAATGTGCAGTTATTATTTGTCCTCATAACTCCAGAATGGCAATGGAAGCAAGGAGAATAAACATTCTGCTGAATCCTCAGATGAACATAATCATTCCACTGAGAATTAAACTGCAAGGCATTTGTTTTATATTCATTAGAGTCCAATTATTTTCCTATCCTTATATTTTGTAGGAGAGTGAGTATAAAGATGATCGACTGCTTCCAGCTAAAGTTGGTAAATTAGAACCTACCTTTGCATGGTGCAGGGAGGAGGAGTCATTGTGAGATATAACAGTCTATATTCAAAGGTAGACAAAAGACAATAAGTATTAGAATTTTACAAACTGACTTACAGGATAGTGAAAAAATGTAGACAAAAACAAACAAAACAGAAGAATGTCATAGGAGAAAGAAGTATTGTGAAGTGAAACTGCTTTATAAAATCCCACAGTCATACCTGACCCCATTCTTCACACACCCGCTAATTGGTCAGACCTTGTAGACTTGACACAAGACTGAGGGCTGTCATTATTGTCATTATGAATAGCTACTGAAACTCTAACCCAGGGTATTGCTGAAGCTCCAAGTAGAGACATAAAATAACCATAAAGATTCATGAAAATGCAAGAAGATAAAAATACCCAGGATAAAATCATCTCAGTGTAGCTATAGATGTACAAGTTATAATAGAATTGAAGTACTGAAAACTTACGATAACTCTCATTAGTCACCATCTTTGGGATGAATAATATTTACTCTCAGCTACTTCATTAAGAATCTTGATGGAAATATACCTTTAGCAGTGTCTATCAGTGTAGAGAGATTCTGGTCCAACAGTATGGCTACACTGAATAAAATACAGACACATCAGTGTTATACATCTCTCATCTGAAACAATTAAGTTAAAGTTTATTTGAAGAAGGATACACCCATTTTGGAAAGCAATGTTCAATTAAGTGGCATATTAAGTGACAACTCAGAGAAAAATTTGACTGAATAAGATATGCCCAACTGCCCAACTCTCCTGAGAACAGAGAGGAAAGAAGAGAGGTGACTTAAGAGAGAAGAATAGCACAGAGAGAGAGAGAGAGAGAGAGAGAGAGAGAGAGAGAGAGAGAGAAAACAGGCAGTTTGGCCAGAGGAGATTTACAGAGGCAGATTGAACATATAACAAGCTAGACACAGGTGAAGACAGAATTAGCCATATATTGAAAAGGAGCCAGATTAGAACAGGTAGTTTGAAGTCAAGTGTAAAAATGCAGTCAGAAGTTAAAGAAGCCAGTTTGAATAAGTGAAAGAAGACAATATGAATCACTGAGCTTGGAGAGGAGATTTAGCCAGACAGCTGAGGTAAACCAATAGCCACTGTTCAGAATGAGTTAGAAAAGGTGAGTTTATTTAGCAGTAAGTCTCAGAGACCAACATTGTCTAGGCCTAATAAGATTGTACTGAGGCTACAATCTTCCAGGACTAGGCCTAGGGTACGGAGGCAGTAAGCCTTAGATACAATTACTTCCAGCAAATAAGAGTTACTCTTACATATTAGCATGTTTTTTGAAAGGTTTAACAGAGGAGTAAGAGCACCAATATCCTCCTGATTAGGAACATCCCATTTGGGTAGAAACATCACATTAGAAAAATAAACTAATAAACCAATAAACAACCAAAAATGAAACTGGGAGATTTCAAATGACTATAGCAGAAATAATCAAAAGTATAAAGGAAAACTAATTTACAGAGGGTAAGAGGATATGGAAACCAAGTCGCACTCACTGCATATGGAATTGCAAACTGGTGCAGCTGCTTCCAGTCTGTGCTGAGTTAAATGAACAACTAGGAAAGGAAATACATATGCAAATTAGTAAATAAGTAAATAAGTAACTAGGAAAGGAAATGTATATGTAAATTAGGAAATAAGTAAACAAACAAACAAACAAATTTTGTACCATAGGATCCTGCAATTCCACTATTTGGCTTATGACCAAAGACTTGATTTTGATAGTAACCAATAACTAAAAAAGAGTTCTTAAACCCTAATCAATGGGGGAAATTCATACCTAGTTCTATAAACATAGTCAACTATGTGTTTCTGTTGAGAATATGAAGCCTAGAGGAGAATCTAATAGTGACAACTACTCAAAATCTAGTATAATCTCTAACTTCATACTTAATATTTTTGTGTCACTCACAGAAATGTAACTCTTTTTATGACAGATGAAGATGATTACAGAACTACATAACTGTCTAAATAGAGTGAACAAATGATGGTGGGATAACAGCCACAATTCATCCATCTACAATAAAACCTCCCTGTTTACAGCTTAGGAAACATTTTGGAAGAGAATAAAAGAATATGCTAATAACCACAGTACAAAGAATGCTGCGGTGGTATTTTAATTTCTACACATGACAGGAAAGAGGCACTGTAAACGTCAACAATATAGTTTCCTAAAAAGAGACATAAATGACACAACATGAAATACCAACGTAGAACAAGAAAATACCAGGGACCCCATTCCTAGATGAAAAAATAGGAAAATTAATGATTTCTGAGAACACAATCAGACTTCCTGTGGGTATATACAAATGAAAGGAAAAGAGGTCATTCATTTGAGAGAGAACAGGAAGATCATGGGAGTGGTGGGAGGGAGATGAGGAAAATGATGTAATTACAGCCTTTACATATAAAACCCTCAAAAATGAGATACAAAAGTATCATTTTGTTATATTTTTAAAATTATAATCTTAAGAGTAATTTTATGAAATACACAGACAAAATACATACGTAAGCAACATAATGAACCATCAACTATGGGCATGAATATTCATGTCTTCCTTACTATTTGTTTACATTGCTGATTCTGAGAAGTATATGAGATATTAGGTGCTTAAAATTAAAGTTAAAATTTGTAATACTAAATCATATCAAAGTTTCCTACCAAATGACTAATAATAATGTAAGGTAGGATAAAATAAACATTATGAGCTCAACATATGTGTTTTTAAATAGTTTGGTTTAATAAATAATCTTCACACAGCTTCTGCTTGCATGAATTTTTTTCTTCCAAGTATTTTCTTCAGTGCAATATTGACATCTTTATTCCTCAAGCTGTAGATCAAGGGGTTCAACATTGGTACAACAGAAGTATAAAACAAAGAAGACACTTTCCCTTGATCCAGCGAACTCACTGAGGATGGCTGTAAGTACATGAATGCTAAAGATCCAAAGAAGACAGTAACAGCCAAGATGTGGGAACTGCAGGTACTGAAGGCTTTGGACCTGCCTGCAGTGGAGTGAATGCGGAGGATGCTGGCTATGATGAAGATGTAGGAAGTAATAACAGTCACCACTGGGACAAAGATGTTCAATATACCAAAAAAGAGAATCAAAATTTCATTGATATGTGTATTAGAGCATGCAAGCTGAAAAAGAGGAAGAAGATCACAGAAATAGTGGTTTATCACATTTAATTTGCAAAACTGAATCCTAAACATGAAGCCCAGGTTTACTGATGCACAGAATATTGCAAAAATATATACCCCTAAAATCAGAGAACAGTAAATCTGATAAGACATGGTTACATTGTAAAGCAACGGGTTACAGACGGCAGCATAGCGGTCATATGCCATTGCAGCTAATGTGTAACACTCTGCAGTTCCAAAAATGACGGCAAAGTAGAGCTGAGCCAAACATTCAGGGTAGGAGATGAGATTCTTCTCTGTCAGAAAGCTTACCAGCATTTTAGGGGTAACAACTGTAGATTGACAGAGATCAATGAAGGACAGACTGCTGAGGAAAAAATACATAGGGGTGTGCAGGTTGGAACTGAGCCCAATCAGTGTGATCATGCCCAGGTTCCCTGCTACAGTGATCAAATAGATTCCTATGAAGAGGAGAAAAAGTGGCAGCTGGAGTTCTGGCTTCTCTGAGAGCCCAGCTAAGAAGAACACGGTCACTGTGCAATGGTTTCCTGCTGCCATATCCTCCATTCTTTTCCTGAAGGAGTTAAAAAAATCATAAACCTGTTAGACTGACTTTATTATGTAACGTGTAATGAAAAAATAGAAAAGCCAAAGCAAAAAACAAAAAACAAAACAACCAAAAACAAACAAACAAACAAAAGAATAAACAAACAAACAAACACCACAAAAACGCACACTTTTTCTGGCTCAGTGGCAGTAATGGCAGTCTTGCCCAGTCCACATGGCTAACACCAAACAGCTATCTGGCCCTGGTTTCTGAGGCTCGCTTACTATGCCAACCAGACCAGATTTTTCCTGAAAACTCCTGGAGCTACTCTCTTTCCTCAGGCCATCAACCCCCATGGCTGATCTGCAGAACACCAGTGACCTCTCTAGTCACACTTTAGCCCCATGAATGGAAAACACTAGAGACTTTTATATTTATACCAGCCAGATTTATATTGGTAAATTTCCAACTACAATTTGCGGATGCAAAGAACACACAACTCAGGTAATATATTTAGAAAATGTACACCTAGATTGGGCAGATATCCCACTACCCTACTCTATTCCCCAGCTGTCAGATCCCTAGCTACTTGCTGCTTCTCTAGGCTACACTTTTCTGCTCCATCTTTCACCTCTTCTTCCTCCATTTCCTTCTCTCTCAGTCCTCTGTCTCGTTTACTATTCTTCCTTCCTCTCCTTTCTCTAAAACTTCCAGCTCTCCCTTTACTTTCATTGCCTAATCACAGGCTCTAGCCTTTATTTGACCAATTAAAATGAGCAGCAAACTCACATGGAATCATCTAACTACATGATCTGCTCTGCTTTGGGGGCAGGATTAGCACCAAAATACAAACAGTACCAAGGCAATGCACAACATTATTATTTTCCATGTATATGGCATACCTATATGAATTATTTCTGCTTTAGTACACCTTTTCTTGCATATAATTACCTTAACTCGATCATCTTAGATAAATTCAATTTTTCTCTTATTATTATTTTTAAAGATAGAACTTAAAATTACACTTTACGTAAAATATTATCACTGAATTCAAGTTTTGAAATTTTTCATCATTGCATAGCAAGAGCTCAAAATTAAGATTTAGAGTGTGTAGGAGTGATCAAAATTACAAGACTGTGATGAGGAAGAAAGCTTTCCCTTAAGCCAGTGAGTGATTATCCAAAATGTATTATCCCTAAGGGATCTCCAGAGCACTTGTTTTTAGACGTTCCCTTTTCCCTAATTTCTAACATACATAAAGACTTATATACCCAAATGTGAAAATTAATTTACATCTTGAGGAGCCACAGCATTAAGTACTATAAACATGGGTCCAGCACTTAATCTTAGTTGCTACATATGTCCAGTACTTAATCCTAGTAATACCATATGACCAAAGCTTAAACCTAGCAGCAGCATGTGTTCAGTATTTGATTCTAGTAACACCATGTTTACAGTATTTAATGCAGTGTAAAGTATAAGAATTACTGGCATCTTATCATTCAGAAAATCTGCAATATGATTTTGTGTTGTTAGGTTATATTGACTTTCTTTCCAATGAAAAATTGGGTATTCCTACATATGAAAATTAGAGAAACAGACTCGACTCAGTTCTTCCTTTTCCATATGTATTTTGTGAACTAAGAAGGATTACAATGCAGAAATACATTAATTGGGGAAAGTATAACTACTTTCCTCTATCCTATTGAATTGTGAATCAATTATTGATTGTGCACACAAGATTAGACTCGAATTAAAGTGCACTCTAACTAAATTAGAGTTTAGTCATTAAAATGTGAAAAGATGAAATGTTTTTGAAATGCAAACATTTAAATCTTTCATAGATAACAATATAAATCTCAAGAAAGTTCACATATTTAGAGTAAGTTATTGGAAGCTCTGGAAGAGTTCAACTTCAAGACTACCTAGAAACTCAAACACAAATAAAGAAAACACAAACATATATCTGGGCACAGCAGAGCTGATGCTCTTAAGACTCACTGTGATTGTGCCAGCATGCACAGGAACAGTGTATGCCAAAGGCAGACCATGTGCCAGTATAGAAAGGAGAGTTCCACACAGAGTTCACCTCAACTGAGGAGCTATTGGTACTCTATAATTGCTGAGAGAGGGCATACCAGACAAATTGACCAAATCACAGAGGGAAATAATATATCCGTGAATATATGGAAGGAACAATTGGCTATGACAGGAAAACAGTAACAACAGGACACAGAGCTGCGTGGGAAGTGAAGGAAGTGGACCTGGGAAGAGTTGAGGGAAGGAGAGTATGATCAAAGCATGAAAGAAAGAGTTAAGTAAAGGGTTTTAAAGCTTAAAGGGATGAAAATGAGGAGTTAAACCCACAATGAATGAATAATCCTGCCATAGGACTTAATATGAAATACCCTAAATATTTTCAATAGAGATACCATAATGGCAACAATGCTTAAAGTAAAATGAGAATATTGACAAAAAATAAAGCTTACAGATAAGTACTTACAAGGTCAGTATGTGAAGTCTAAATAGGTATACAAGCATAGGCTCCTTATGATTCAACATCAATGAAACCAAAATGAGACAGTTTTATAGAAGTATATAAGAATGGCTTTTGAAAAGTTGTAGCAATTTCACATATAGACGAGAGGTATCTAGACACATCACAGAGCATGCATTAGTGGAATAAAGTGGAAAGCCTTGAAAATTTGTAAAACTGACTTGATAGCATATATGTGAATACATATTTTCCCTTCAATTATATGTTTCTCAGTTTTTCCAGCATAAATGGAAACATTTTTATGCATAATAAATAGTGAAAATGTTCTAGTAGCTTTATTCATTTTTTGCTTAAGTATTAATAAAAAAGAACCAAATATTCATTTGTATATTTCACAAAGAAGGTAATTCTAATTATCATTTATAATGGAACAAATCACTAAAGCAGACAAGAGGATATAGTTCAAAAGCATGCTATTATTGGAATAGCTATGAAATAAAATTCTCAGGGAGGTTGAGCTTGCATAGCAATTATGTATATTGTTACAACCACTGTGACTTAATATGTGAATCTGTCTCTTTTTGTCTGGATGTCATTGTTCCCTTGTAATCATCCACCATCTTGGGTGAATGGATCCCTCTTTTGCTGTTGCTAGCTAGTAAGATCCCATAAATCATGCAAAAACCACAGGCTCTTCTCATGACTATAGGATGTACTCCAGAGCTCAACGTTATGACCTTGTTGCTGAAGGCACCCAGTACTTGAAACAAAGATCATGAATATATCAAGATATCTGTCTTGGTCTGTAAGTTTCTTCACTATTGGCTAGATTTTATACTGCTGAATGCTACTATAGACACTGCTGGAGGAAGCAGCTATTCAACAAACTTATTGCAACCTGTGTTAATATCTGAACTGCGAGATATTCTCATTGCTAAAATTGTGTCATGAACATCATGAGAGTATTGCAACATTTTCTCCCCTCAAAATAAAACCTATACTGCACACCATTGTCAGACCAAAGACCTGTTGCTTTTTAAACATTTTAAAATTTTTATCAAAGCATATTAAAGATTATACTATTTCAAAATAGACACTATTTTGAAGTTCTGAATGTATATCTTTTGTTTGCTCATTTATTTATTATATTGTTTAGTTATTCACATACCCAGTGACTTTGTGAACACTGTTCTAATAACTATTGAGCAAAGTATAGGAATATATGCACCAAAATACTTAGGTTTTTCCTACTTTAATTTTCAAACTTGAGTCACACATATTTTTAATAAACTATATTTTCTTTTTCCTGCTGTATTGTTTTAAATCTGTTTTGTATTGTATAAATATATAACTGCAAGGTTTATATTTGCTAGTCTGTGTATGTCAAATATATGTTAGAATGTAGCAAATTATATTATATTATTTTATATTATTACACAGTGATTTCTGGAAGATCTCCCATATGGCTTCTTAGCTTAGGAGCTGTTGAACTGGAATGTAGCCAAGAGGTCACAATGATGCCTGATGGTTGAAACAATAGGCTTCTTAGCACTCATGATTTTTCAGAGCTATAATCTCTCCCAAGGCCTTGCTCAGGCTTCTAGTTCTACTGTTTCCACGAAATTAGGAACCGCTAACAAAGCTGTGGAATTTCAGGTTATGATATTCAACGTGAATACTCTATCTAAGAAAAGGACATCAGCAAGATGAAACACAGAAGGTGACAGAAGTGTGGAAAATATTTAAAGGTGAAATAATTAGCGTGCAAGTAACATGTTGTCAGACAGTTTTTGATGTTTGGAAGCATAAAATTTACACTTTCATCACACAAAAATATTATGTCAGTTGCTTATTTTTAAAAGGTAAACGGTTACTTATTCGAGCTCATGGACTTCAGTGCACACTAACCATCTTGATAATTCACTGTCAAAGATGTAGAGAAACAATTCCATTCCAAAGTATTTGTAAAACCACAACTGTTCACTCTTTTCTTCCTCCTACATTCTTCATTCATACAACCCTCTCCCTGTGTGATGTACACATTTGGCTACTTACAGTTCCTAGACTATATTAATTCATTGTCCAGATTTTAGAATATTGTTTATTCTACTTGAAAGACTGTCACTAAATACTGTTTCTTTATTATCTGGTAAGTATCTATATCCTTTACATCTTGTGTAAAATTGTGATTCTCTAAAATTTTTAGATGGATTCATCCTTTCTACAATGTCCTTAGGATGTTGCAATTTCTGAACCTTGCAATTTCTTGTGAAATAAAGTACACTACTAACCAGATGACTAGTTGGACTTATTTCTCAGTCTTATCAGTAATTTATGTCTGCTTCATTACTGTTTTTGTGGTTCTTTTAAGAACAAGGAAATAATTAGAAGTATGACTGAGGATATTCAGCAATTTCTGTCTGACTTCTGACTGATTGCCCCAATCCTTATAATTCTAAATAAACTGTTCAGTATGTGAAACAAATATACTACTTTAGTTTTCCTGAAATTCTAAATTTCAAGGTTTTATTGCTGCTTGTCAATGATAGTAATCCTAGAATTGGGCGAAGCAGGCATCCAGCATTCTACAGCTAGTATTGAGAAGAGAAACCTAATCCTCAATGGCTACAGTACCTTGGAGCCTGGTCTGCATTTACAGTCATCTTCTTCCAGAACTTTGTGCCTCTTCAGATTGAATTTCAAAATCACAGTCAACTGAGCAGTTCTGAAGCTCTATCCTGAGTTTAACTACTTCAGATGCTGTGTATTGGGAAATAAACTTTCCCTGAGGACTCTTGTTATTCTAAAGATATGCGAATGAGAAAATAAGCAATTATCAGTGCTAATTCCCAATTGTCAAGTTTTTTTTAAATAAGTTAATGTCATGTCTAAACTTTCAACTCCTAATAAATGTTTTGAGTATGTAAATCACTAAAAAGTTGTATGAAACTTACTCGGATCCAGCAGGTATGAGTGGATATGAGATTCTATATATTTCCTAGGAATCTCTGGCTGTACAACAGACAGAGAACACAGTGGCATAAAAAGTTTCTCCAAGTATCAAAACTGCCTTAGTTTGTTCCCAACTTAAGAAACTCAGGAGAACAATAAATTGTCTAAATGACAAGGATGGGAGCACCATTGTGACTACAGAATCAGGTGTGTTCTATTAGGACTAAACACTTAGAAAACAGAACATCTAAATCTTTAAACTATCAAAATGATTTGTAGGACTAAGTGTCTTAAATTCTCAACCAGTTTACTTTGATTTTTAAAATTTGTCTTTTACTTTTTCTTCTGTAAGCATTAAATGTGTAAACATGGAAGTTAATACAGAGCATATAACATACAATTAAAACTATAGCATTCCACAAAATATAGCACTTAAATGTTCTAAAGAAATTCAAAATATCTTTTATGCTAATTTTCATAGAAAAGAATTACAGGAACCAGGCATGCATTCACAGTGTAGTTTTATTTTGTGTGTGGGGGGGGGAGGACATAAAATGAATCTTTATCATACTTCAGGTGTGGACAACATTTTTTTATTAATAATTCCATTTGTTTACATTTCAAATGATATCCTACTTCCCTGTTACCCGTCCACCAAACCTTATACCACACCACACTCTCCCTCTCCCCTCCACTTTGCCTGTATGAGGGTGCTCACCCACCCACCCACACTCTTCTGCCCCACAGCTCCAGCATCCACCTATGCTGGGGCATCAAACCTCCCAAGGACCAAGGGCCTCCCTCCCATTCCTGTCAGGCAAGGCCATCCTCTGCTACATATTTATCTGGAGCTATATATCCATCCAGGTACATTCCTTGGTTGGTGGTCTAGTCTCTGGGAGAACTGGGTGGTCAGGCCAGCCTGTTTTGTTTTTCCAATTGGGTTGAAATGCCCTCTGCTCCTCTATTCCTTCCTCTAACTCCCCCATCAGCTTCTCTGAGCTCAGTCTGATGGTTGGCTCCAAGCCTCCACATCTGCGTTGGTCAGTTGTGGGCCAGAACTCTCAAGGAACAGCCATACCAGGTTCCTGTCAGCAAGCACCTCTTGACCACAGCAACAGTATTGGTTTTGGTGTCTATAGACATGATGGATTCCCAGTTGGGGCAGTCCCTGATTGGCCTTTTCTTGATATTTTCAGTTTCTGTTACATTTTTTGTCCCTGTTCTTCATTTGGACAGGAACATTTCTGGGTTAAAAACTTTATGATGGGTGGGTGGCCCCATTCTCAACAAGAGTCCATGCCTATCTACTGGAGATGGTGTCTACAGGTTCTACCTTCCCCTTCTCTGCACATTTTGGCTAAAGTCATTGCAATTGGATACTGGGAGCCTCACATTTCACTTGTGTCTGGGACCCTCCAGTACCTATCCCCAGTTCCTCATCCCTCCTGCCAGGTAATTTTGTTCAATTTCCTGACCCTCTGTACCTCTCTCACATCTCCTGCAGTTTCTGATACTGTCCTCCCTAATTCCTCCACCTCCTCTCTCCCTCCCAGGTTCCCATCTCCCTCCACCTCCTACAGTCATCCTGTTCTCCCCTCAATGTAGGACTGAAGCATCAACACACTGGTCTTCCTTTCTTCTAAGTTCTACATGGGCATTGTGAGCTTTCGGACTCACTTATCCACTTATCAGTGAATACATACCATGCACATTCTTTTGTGTCTGGGTTACCTCACTCTGGATGATATTTTTCATTGTGTAAATGTACTGCATTTTCTGTATCCATTCTTCTGTTGAGGGACATCTGGGTTGTTTTCAGCTTCTGGCTATTATAAATATGGCTGCTATGAACATAGTAGAGCATGTGTCCTTGTTATATATTGGAGCATTTTTTTGGGTATACACCCAGAAGTGGTATAGCTGGATCCTCACATAAAATTTCTTTCAATTTTCTCAGGAACTACCAGACTGATTTCCAAAGTGGTTTTATCAGTTTACCGTCCCACCAGCAATGGAGGAGTATTTCTCTTAATCCACATCTTCACCAACATCTGCTATCATTGGCTTTTTTCATCTTAGTCATTCTGACCAGAGGTGTGTGGGTACATTTCTGGGTCTTCAATTGTTTTCCATTGACCTATGTGCCTGTCTCTGTACCAATACCAAGCAGTTTTTATCGCTATATCTCTATAATATAGCTTGAGGTCAGAAATGGTGATTTGCCCAGAAGTTCTTTTATTGTTGAGAATAGTTTTGCCTATCCTGGGTTTTTTGTTATTCCAAATGAAAATGAGAATTGCTCTTTCTAACTCTACAAAGAATTGAGTTAGAATTTTGATGGGGATTGCACTGAATCTGTAGATTGCTTTTGGTAAGATGGCCATTTTTACTATATTAATCCTCCCAATCCATGAGCATGAGAGATATTTACTTTTTGAGGTCTTCGATTTCTTTCTTCAGGGATATGAAGTTCTTATCATACTACTCTTTCACTTTCTTGGTTAGAGTCATACCAAGATATTTTATATTATTTGTGACTATTGTGAAGGTGGTTGTTTCCATAATTTCTTTCTCAGCCCTCTTATTCTTTGAGTATAGGAAGGCTACTGGATTGCTAGAGTCCACTTTATATCCAGCCACTTAGCTGAAGTTATTTATCAACTGTTGGAACTCTCTGGTAGAATTTTTGAGTTTGCTTATATATACTATCATATCATCTGCAAATAGTGATACCTTAACTTCCTCTCTCCCAATTTGTATCCTTTTGATCTCCTTTTGTTGTCTAATTGCTCTGAGTAGAACTTTGAGTTCTATATTGAATAGGTGGGGAGAGAGTTGGTAACCTTGTCTTGTCCCTGATTTTAATGGGATTGCTTTGAGTTTCTCTCCATTTAGTTTGGATGTTGGCTACTGGTTTGCTGTATATTGCTCTTATTATATTTAGGTATGAACCTTGAATTCTTCTTCTCTCCAATGCTTTTAACATGAAGAGGTATTGTACTTTCTCAAAGGCTTTTTCAGCATCTAATGGGATGACCATGTGGTTTTCTCTTTTAGTTTGTTTATATAGTGGATTACATTGATGGATTTCTGTACATTGCACCATGCCTGCATTCCTGGCATGAAGCTTACTTGATCATGGTGAACGATCATTTGGATGTGTTCTTGGATTCGGTTTGCAAGAATTTTACTGAATACTTTTTCATCAATATTCATAAGTGAAAATGGTCTGTACTTCTCTTTCTTTGTTGGATCTTTTTGTGGTTTAGGTGTCAGCATAACTGTGGCTTCACAGAAAGAATTAAGTAGTGTTCCTTCTGTTTCTATTTTATGGATTAGTTTGACAAGTATTGGTACTAGATCTTCTTTGAATGTCTGGCTGAATTCTGCACTAAAACCATCTGGCCCTGGTTGGTTTTTGTTGTTGTTGTTGTTGTTGTTGTTGGTTGGTTGGTTGGTTTTGTTTTGTTTGCTTGTTTCTTTTTTGTTCTGTTTTGTTTTGGTTTGGTTAGGAGACTTCTAATGACTGCTTCTATTTCCTTGGGGGTTATGGGACTATTTAGATAGTTTATCTGATCCTGAATAAACTTTGGTATTTGGTAACTGTCTAGAAAATCATCCATTTCAGCCAGGTTTTCCAGTTTTGCTGAGTAGACGTCTGTAGTAGGATATGATTTTTTTTTTTAAATTTCCTCAGTTTCTGTTGCTATATCTCCCTTTTCATTCGCGATTTTGTTAATTTTGGATACTACCTCTGTGCCCTCTGGTTAGTCTGGCTAAGGGTTTATATTTCTTGTTGATTTTTCTCAAAGAAATAGCTCCTAATTTTGTTGATTCTTTGTATAGTTCTCATTGTTTCTATTTGGTTGATTTCAGCCCTGAGTTTGATTATTTCCTGCCAATTAGTCCTCTTGGGTGTATTTGCTTCTTTTTTTCTAGAGCATTCAGATGAGCTGTTAAGCTGCTAGTGTATGTTCTCTCCAATTACTTTATGAAGGCACTCAGGGCTATGAGTTTTCCTCTTAGCATTGATTTCATTGTGTCCCATAAGTTTGGATATGTTGTGCCTTAATTTTCATTGAATTCTAAAGAGTCTTTAATTTCTTTATTTCTTCCCTGACCAAGTTATCTTTGGGCAGATAGTTGTTCAGCTTCCATGTGTATGTGGGCTTTCTCTTGTTTTTGTTGCTATTGAAGATGAGCCTTAATCAGTGGTGATCTGACTGAATATATGGAATTAATTCAATGTTCTTGTACCTATTGATATTTGCTTTGTGTCTGGGTATCTGGTCGATTTTTAAGAACGTACCATGAGGTGCTGAGAAGAAGGTATATTCTCTTGATGTAGGATGAAATGTTTTATAGATATCTGTTAAATCCATTTGGTTCATAACTTCTGTTAGTTTCACTGTATCTCTGTTTAATTTCTGTTTCCATGGTCTGTTTATTGTTGAGAATGGAGTGTTGAAATCTCCTACTATGATTGTGTGAGGTCCAATATGTGTTTGAGCTTTGGTAACCTTTCTTTTACAAATGTGGCTGCCCTTGCATTTGGAGCATAGATGTTCAGAATTAAGAGTTCATCTTGGTGGATTTTTCCTTTAATGAGTATATAGTGTCCTTCCCCATCTTTTGTGATAAATTTTGGTAGAAAGTCTATTTTGTTGGATATTAGCTTATTTCTTGGGACCATTTGCTTGGAAAAAAATTTTTTCCAGCCAGTTTATTTGAGGTAATCTCTGTGTTTGTTACTGAAGTGTGTTTCCCATACGCAGCAAAATACTTGATCTTGATTATGTGTCCAATCTGTCTTTTTATTGGAGAATTGAGTACATTGATGTTGAGAGTTATTAGGGACCAATGATTGTTGGTTCCTGTTAATTTTGTTGTTAGAGGTGGAATGATGCTTGTGTGTTTCTCTTCTTTTGGGTTTATTGTGAAAACATTAATTCCTTTCCTTTTCTTGGGTATCATTTCCCCCTCTTATGTTGGACTTTTCCTTCTATTATCCTCTGTAGGGCTGGATTAGTTCAAAGATATTATTTAAATTTGGGTTTGTCTTGGAATACCTTGGTTTCTCCATCTATGGTAATTGTGAGTTTTTGCTGGGTATAATAGCCTAAGCTGGTATTTTTGTTCTCTTAGGATCTGAATGACATCTGCCCAGGATCTATTGGCTTTTAGTGTCTCTGTTGAGATATCTGCTCTAATTCTGATAGGTCTGCCTTTGTATGTTACTTGACTTTTTCCCCTTATTGCTTTTAATATTTTTTTTTTTGTTTTGTGCATTTTGTGTTTTGATTATTATGTGACAGGAGGAATTTCTTTTCTGGTTCAATATATTTGGTGTTCTTTAGGCTTCTTGTATGTTTATGGTCATCTCTTTCTTAAGGTTAGGGGAGTTTTCTTCTATAATTTTGTTGAAGATGTTTACTCTGAGTTGGTTATCTTCACTCTCTTCTATTTCTATTATCTTTAACATAATAATATCCTGACACAGGTGGAAACTGAAAGGCATGCATCTCTGGGGGGAAATCTGTGTCCTGTAGAAACAGAGGTCCTGGTATTCTGGGTATTAGGGTGGTGTTTGGGGTCTCATCTGTGATCTGGGATGTGTCAAAATATGTGGAGAGTTGAGCTGCAACTGGGGTGTGGGAAGTGTGGGTTTGTTCACAGAATAGTTTTACTCATTTGGTTACTTAGAGAGAATAATAACATACATGATATATGTAATTTTTTGCAAATTTCAGAAACAGTTTGGCATATCATTTAAATTAGGGTGAGAGAATTGAAAGTTAGCAAATAACAATTTATTGGATTTATAGTAACTATCTTCATGTGTTTTGTATATTCTGTTTTTAATATGTGTTGGACTTTTGTTTTATATTTAATTTTGTATTTATTTTATTAATATACATTAATTTATATACTTACAGGCATATGTGTGTATATTATATATTATATACTTATATTATTAGATTTATTTGTGTCTTTTCCATTTATGAACAATAGGTTGATAGTAGAATCTGCATAAGCTCAGATCCATGGATGTCATGAATAATTCACTAAGTATATAAGTTTTAAGACCACCAACCAAAGAGTACACAGGTGGGTACCCATGGCTCCAGCTGGATATGTAGCAGAGGATTGCCTTATACGGCATCACTGGAAGGGGAGCCCCTTGGCCCTGTGGAGGCTTGATGACCCAGGATATGGGAACCCTAGGCCACTGAAGCAGGAGTGGTTGGCTGGGAGGGGGAACACCATCATAGAGACAGGGGGAGGGAGGAGGGGATAGGGGGATGGTGGGGGAAAACTTGGAAGGGGGATAACTTTTGAAATGTAAATAAGTAAGATAACCAATAAAAAGATTAAAGAATAAAAAGTAGATAAATAAATATTTTTTATAAAAAGAATTATTCTAAGACTTGGAAAGCAATAGTTTGTGAGAACAGAAAGTTCTGCTTGTGTGTATGAGTCACAATAATTTTGGCTAAAATGGGGAAGTACAAACTAGAGTGTCACCAGATACAACATGACAATACTGAAACAGAATCAGGCTGAATACATAGAAGTGTCTATTTAAATAATATATCCGATCTTAATTTAACTTTTGAAAATGGTATCTATCTAGAGAATAATCCATTTCATTTAGTTTTTCCAGTTTTGTGGAATACATGCTTTTGAAGTAGGACTTAATGATTTTTTTTTTAATTTTCTCATTATCTGCTGTTATGTCTCCCTTTTCATTTCTGATTTAGTTAATTTGAGTACAGTCTCTCTTCCTTTTGGTTAGGTTTGGCTAAGGGTTACTCTATCTCGTTGATTTTCATAAAGAACAAGCTCCTAGTTTTGATGATTTTTGTATTGTTATCTTTGTTTCCAAATGAATGATTTCAGCTTTTACTTTGACTACTTTGTGCAATCTCTTAATCTTGGATGTGTTTAATTCTTTTTGTTCTAGAGCTTTCAAATGAACTGTTAAATGAGATATGTCCACTTATTTTTAATGAAGGCAGTTAGTGTTATGCAATTTCTTCACAGCACTGCTTTCATGTGTTCCTTAAATTTGTGTATGTTGTATGCTTTCATTTTCTTGGAATTCTAGAATTCGTTGATTTCTTTCTTATTTCTTCTTTGGCCCAGTGGTCATTGTACAGAGTGTTCTTTATTTTCCGTGAATTTAATGTTCTCTGTTGTTCCTGTTGTTGTTGAAGTGCAGCATTTATCCATGGGGATTTGATAGGATGCAAGGGGGTATTTCAATCTCCATTGTATTTGTTGAGTCTTGCTTTATGACTGAGTACATGGTCAATTTTGGACAAGGTTTTATGAGGTGCTGAGAAAAAAGTGTATTCTTTTGTGCTTGGATGAAATATTTTGTAGATATCCTTTAGGTTAATATGATTCATGAACTCTTAGTTTTGATATTTCTCTTGAAAATCTAAATGAAGTAGATAATTTTCTAGACAGATACCACATTCCAAAAATAAGTCAAAATCAGGTAAACTATGTAAATAGTGCTGTACCTATTGTCAAAATAGAAGTAGTCATTAATGGGTCTCCCCAGAAAAAGAAAGAAAGAAAGAAAAATAGAAAGAAAGAAAGAAAGAAGCCATAGCCAGAAGGGTTTAAAACTGCATAATACCAGACTTTTAAAGAGGAGTCAATACCAATACTCCTCAAATTATTACATAAAATAGAAACAAAAGGAACATTTCCAAACTCATTCTATTAGGCTACAGTTATCATGACACTTAAACCACACAAAGACTCATGAAAACAAGTTTTAGACCAATTTCCATTACAAACATTGATGTTAAAATACTAACAAACTGAATTCAATAACACATCATAAACCTCATTCACCATGGTTAAGTAGGCTTCTTCCCAGGGATGCAGGGGTGTGTTGAGGTTTGGAATTTTGCTCTGTATTGTAATAAAATGTGTGGGATCCTAAGACCTGATTACCCCAGAGACCATAAAGTCTACATATAGACACAAGTGATGATGGTCTGTGGTATAATTTAAAATCAAGCATAATTTTCCCTCATGCATTATATGTTTCATTAAGGATTGCTTCATCTAACTGGGGTCCTTTGTACTTCCTTATGAATTTATGATTGTTTTTCTATATCTGTGAAGAATTTCATAAGGATTGGTTTAGCATTGAATCTATGAAATATTTTTGGAATAATGCTCATTTATTGAAGATCAACCCTGGGAAGATGTTGTCTTTCCAATTTTGAATGCCTTCTTTAATCATTTTACTCATAAATTTAAATATTTCGGTATAGAGATCTTTCCTTGGTTTAGTTTATAAAAAATTGGGTAGTTATTTAGATTCATTTTTTTTTTTTAACATTGTGGTGAATGGTATCTTTTTAGTTTAATTATTTATTTAATTAATTAATGCACATTATTTCCAATGCTGCTCCTCATTCCTGTTGACATTCACATAGTCCCTCTCTCCATCCACCCTCCCCCTCACTTCTGAGAATTTGATGCTCCCTCCACACACTAAATTCCCCAACCCTGGCAAATGAAGTCTCTGCAGTGCTAGGCACATCCTTTCCCATTGAGGCCAGAAAAGGCAGCTCAGTTAAGTGAGCCTATATTGTCCCAGCTTCAGTTGTTGTGAGAACCACATGAAGACCAAGCAGCACTTCTGCTACATATGTGCAGGGGAACTTGGTTCAACATGTGTATGCTCTTTGTTTGGTGGTTAACTCTCTGAGAGTCCCCAAGGGTCCAGGTTAGTTGACTATGCTGGTCTTCTTGTGGAGTTCCTATCCCCATCCAGGCCCTCAATTCTTCTACCTGCTCTTCCATAAAAGTCTCTGAACTCCATTCACTGTTTGGATATGTTTCAGTCAGTTGCTGGGTGGAGCCTTTCAAAGGACTCTTTTGCTAAGCTTCTGATTGCTAGCATAACCAAGTATCATTAATAGTGTCAGGGATTGGTGCTTCCCCATGGGATTGGTCTCAAGTTGGGCCAGTTATTGTTTGACCATTTCCTCAGGCTCTGCTCCATCCCCCTTCTCTGAATTTCTTGGGTACACAATAAATTTTTGTTTGAATGTTTTATAGGTGGATTGGTGTCCCTATTGATCCAATGGGGTTCCTGTCTGGCTACAGAAGATGGCCACTTCAGGTAATGTGATCCACTGCTGTGAGTCTCAGCTACGTTCAATCTCACTGATTTCTGGGAGCCTCTCCCCTCCCAGGTTTCTGGCAGATCGTGGAGATGCCCCCTAAGTCCCCAACCTTCCTCAGCTGCAGATTTCTATTTATTCTCCTTTCTATCTGGCCCTATCTCCTTGTGTTCTGAGAGGCCACACCTTTTAAGGTATGACTCCTTTTGAGAGACTCTAACCTAAGTTTAAACTCAGATAAACTATCAGACTGGTAACTAGCAGTAGATTCCAAAGTTGTCCTCCAACAAAACCCAAGCCTAGCTCCAGTCTCTAGGCTAATCCCCAACAAGTCCAGCATCTCCAGGTAATAAGACCAAAACCAGTGTCTCTAAGTTACATGCTCACTGTCTCCGTGTTATTCCCCAAACAAACCTGCAGCCCCCGGATACCCTGCCTAATGAACACCAATGCAGAGGGGAGCAGAAATTAAGTTTATAATATGACTTCCAGTACCAGCCAATTATGCTAAAGCCCACAGTAACTTTCCAACTAGATGCTTGCACACTTATCCCCTGCCTGTTGCTTACTATAAAGCCTTGCAGTGAGAGATATTCAGGGCTCCACCACCTATTAAATGTGACCTGCATGAAGGTGGTGCATTGAGGGAGGAGGGACCAGAGCTAGCTCAAATAGAAAAAAGACCCTGCTGTAAGTTGTATCACACTGCCTCCTATCTATTTGGGGGGGGGGGGGAGTAGACCACTAAAATTTCCCTGTCACTACATTTGGTTTATTGGCCAAGAAGTTCCCCATGACACACAGGACTACTGATCTGGAGGGTCTTAAAGCCAGCAAAACTAGTCTAGGTATTCGTGTTTTAATGTTTGTAACACGATTTTAAACTTCCTGCTTCTTGCCTGTCTGAGTGCTGAATTTGTCTGAGCTTTCTGTGAGATCTGCAGAGTGGAACAGAAGCAAGCTTGTGTAGAGGTAAATGTGGTAACTTTTCCAACTGTCCTGAGGTGATTTATTTGTGTGGAACCTGGTGGCTTGTGTTGTCATGGTAATCTTCTAGGTTTGAGCCATGCTGCAGAAGGTTTCTATGTGGTCTGATATTGCTATGGTAATTTTTCCAGATCTAAGTAAACATTTGTGCAGTAATGAGGGTTTTTTGTGTGTGAGAGCACCACCTACTTGTTTATTGTTGTTATTGCTGGCTGTATCCTTTCCTTCCAGGTCTGAGTGGTGCCACATTCATCTTCTGTGAGTGCTACTTTCTGGTTGGTTCTTGTTGCTGTGTGCTATATCTTTTTCTGGTTTTAGTTTTGTTGCTGGCTGTATCTGTTCACAGATTCTAAGTGGTGACACATCCATCTTCTGTGAGTCCCACCTTCTGGTTGGTTCTTGTTACTGAAGACTATCTTTTACTGCTTTTGTTCGTTTTATGTTCCTGTGCCTTTTTCTGTTCACTGATTCTAAATGGTGCCATATCTTTCTGGGAACAAGGCCTTGAATTTGTTCAGTGGCCAATTTGCTTTTAGGACATATGTGTCTGAGAGATATGGCTTACGGGAGGGCAAGGACACATCCTGAGTCTCTATCTGTGGTGGGTGGGTGTGGGCTCAAGGGAGCCAAGATATACCCACGAACTGGTCTTTTTCTGTGTGTGTGTGTGTGTGTGTGTGTGTGTGTGCGTGCGTGCGTGTGCGTGTGTGTGTGTGTGTGCCACTTTCTGGTTGTCTCTTGTCTATGCCTTATAGAGAGAAAAGGTGAGACTTGGGTTTTGGGTTTTGGGTAGCATAGAGAGGTCTTTTTCATGAGTGCCACTTTCTGGTTGTTTCTTTTTTTTTCTCAGTAGACAGGGAAGATTTTATTTGTGTTTTTTTAGGTTGTGTTTGTGTTTCTCTTTACAAGTAACCAAGCAGTTATTGATATTTGCTTCCTCCTAACTTGCCCAGACTGGAATTTTAACACCATTGAAGGTAAGAGGAGGCTCTTGGTCTACTGTCAAGCTCTGCCTACAAATTTGGCTAGGGTATATGACATTAGACAGGAGAAAATAAAAGCCCTACAGCTTTTTTAGAGAGTGTCATGGCAGCTTTTCAACAATACACTCCCATGAACCTTAAAGGACCAAAAGCAAAGACAGCAGTTGCTCAAGTTTTATTAATCAGTCAGCAACAGATATTAAGGAAAAGCTCCAGAAGGTTGAGAGGTTAGGAGAAAGGAGTTTGGGGATAGCAGCAGAGAGAGTATTTAATAGAAGAGTGACTATAGAAGGGAAGCAACAGACTCGAGACCTGGCAAAGATCCTGTTGGCAGCCACAGCCAAACTACCAAACAGGAAGACCTTAGGAGATGCCCAAAACAGATAGCTTCAGAAGAAGGAGGCAAGGGGGGCCCTGAAACTCAAAAGTGCCCTCTCCCCAAGCCTAGGGTAACCCTAAAAATAAAAAGAAAACCCACCAGCTTTTTTGTTGATAATTAATAAAGTTCAACATTCTGTCTTGCTAAAACCTAAAGATAGAGTCTCTTTATCAATTTATAAATGACTTCCCAGTGGCAAGAAAAACAAAAGAAAAACTCAAGACCTCTTGGAGGCCTTGAAAAATTTAGATGCCAGAATGACTCATTACATGCCTATCTTCTTGAATGCTCCCAGGATAATTTTTTCAGCTGCCCTGCTGCCTGACACTGAGCTCAATTAATGGGCCTCTGCAAGACTAATTTGATAGATGCAGAGGTAACATAGTCCACCAAAGGCAATAGTGGCATTCAGGATGGACGGAGGTATGCATGGGCAACAATGGTCTCATCATAGAGATCATGTGGGCAGAGCTACTGCTGATAGAAATGTCAGCCCAGAAAGCTGAATTGGAATATCTGACTAAGGCATCAGAGCTGAGAAAAGACAAGAGACACAGATAGTCAATGTACCTTTGGTACCACTCATATTCGTGAGACTATCTATATATAGAGAAGTCTTCTGACAGCAGAAGGAAGGACTAAACTCCATTCCAGAGGGCAACAAGACAGCCCAGTGGGTGGCCCTAGAAATTGAGCTACTCCTTTCATTGATTACCCTAGGACCAAGAGATCCCACACTCTGATCATACAGAAGATGTGATCTGGCCCAAAAATCTGTCCATGTCTCATTGTTATAAGAAATTGTAGAAGACAGCAGACTACAAACTAATTGTACCAGAAAAATGGGTCTACACATACTGCAAAAGATCTATTGTTTTTCACACATGGGACTCCCCAAAATGCAGGACTTAGTCTGGCAGCCCCATATCAGAATCAGAGATGTCAATTCGAAATAGCTGGAATTAGTAAAAATTGTAAGGCCTGTCAATTGACTAATGAGGCTGCCAATGAGAAGAACCTCTACTACTCAATACTGGAGCACCAAGCCAGGAGTCTGTCAGGAAATGAACTTCACAAAGGACTAAACAGGAAAATTCGGATGCAAATATTTGCTAGTGGACTGAGACTTTTCCAACTAACCAGAGACTGTGCAAGCAGTAGGTACGGTTTTTCTATATTCTGAAGATTGATTGCTACAGGTAAAGAAGAAGTTTGGTTAACATACTGTCAAAAGATTTTACCTGATCTCAAGGTTGTCCAATAGTCACACAAATATGTTTGGCTTAAAACAGGTCCAACTCTGGAGCTCCACCAGCTTTAGCCTGGAGATTGGAGCCTAGTCAAGAAACACTGCCAGGGGCCACTAGAGCTTTGCTGAAAGGATCCTTGTGTTACAGAGTTACAATGTGGATCCACTGCACATCTCTTTACAGTTTAAGAAGACCCTGGCCAGCAGGAGAAGAATTCAGCCTCAAGAATCCCTCTTGTCTCCCACTGATGGACACCTACCCATGCTCTAGGGACACCACAAAGATATAGTCCTATTACACTTTCATGAAGCTTCACGAAGTCCCATGATTGGGCCTTCTAGTCACAAGACAAATGGGGGAATGAGAGCCCAGAACTTTTAAGTTCAGACTCCATTTTAGAGAACCTGACCTAACTCAGGTAAACTAATAGGCTGGTAACTAGCATTAGATTCTAAGTTGCCTCCCAACAAAACCCAAGCCTAGCTCCCGTCTCTAGGTTAATCCACAACAAGATCAGCATCTCCAGGTTATATCCTCACTCTCTCCATGTAATTCCCCCAACAAACCTACAGCCCCAGGATACAATCCCACCCCATGCCTTATGACCACCAATGCAGAGGGGAGCAGAAATTAAGTTTATGATATGACTCCCAGCACCAGTCGGTGATGCTAAAGCCCACAGTAACTTTCCAATTATATGCTTGTACACTTATCCCCTGCTTGCTTCTTACTATAAAGCCTTGCCCTGATAGGTATTTGAGGCTCCCCTACCAGTGGTGCATTGCTGAGGCCTAAGCTAGTTCAAATAGAAACAAGATCCTGCTGTGAATTGCATCAGATTAGCTCCTGTCTTTTATTTTTTTTCTTTTTTTGGAGGGGATCTGGCCCTATAGCTCTCCATACTCCAAACTCCTCAGTTCTTCTCCCCCTCCTTATTCCCTCTCGCTCCGTCTTCCTCCATCCCACTTCCTTCCCTCCATCTGTCTCCTATGACTATTTTATTTCCCCTTCAGTTTGTCTGCTGTTGTTATATATAAAGGATTTGAAATTTTGTTAGGTAACTTGTATTCTCTTGCTGTGATAAGATACTTCATCAATTCTAGAATGTTTCTGGTGGCATCTTAAGGATCTTTTGTATATAATATTATATTGCCTGCAAACAAAACTAATTTTAGATGCTTTTTAATCTCTTTTAGTTCCTTCTTTCACTTACTTCCTTCATTTAGGACATGAGGAAATATATTGAAATGGCTTGGGACATAGATTGCCCACGATTCTTCCTAAATGTTTTCTGTTTTATTTTTTGAATACTTTTCGAGAATTTCATAAAAGCATACTCTATTTGCATCTTTTCCAGCCTTCCCTCTCTATGCTAACTCCTCTAATATTTCCACAAATTCTCTAAAATTTATAGCCTTTATTTTTAAAAATAAATGTGGACATACACATATGTATGTTTGTATATATATTCAGTATGTATGTATACACACACAGCCAGGAGAGGACTGGCTAGCAAGCAAAGTGCAGGGAGCTTCAAAAGGAGAAAGCTTCAGGAGAGCTTTCTTTTCCCAGGAAGTGTTACAGCTCTTATGAGACACATGCTCTCAGGGGATGAAGTAATTCTCACACACCTTTATTCCTTCAGGTTAGGATCTTACATACAGTTTTGAGGTGGGTTGGGGTCTAACAGCAGGTGCTTCCTACAGGTTTGGTCTGAGATGTTAGGGATTTACATTTGGAGGGGTTTGGGGGCATTTCCCCTGCATGACTGAAGGCTATAACTCTCTCTATGTGGGGCTGTGGCTAAGTGACAGGGGCCTGGTGTTGGGAGTGGCAAAGAAAGCTTCTACCATACATTCTGAGTCCTTGGGCTTTCAAATTCAGCTCAACTTTACCAAGTTTCCTCTCACAGTGCACCCCCAGCACCCCCCACACACACCTGTGGATTGTAAGAGATTTTCTTACAGCCAACAAGCTAGTCCCCTGCACTTACATTCTTTCTCTCCTTCCTCTTCAAAATTCTGTGAGCCATGCATGTTGTGTGTTGTGTATGCATCAGGCAGAACTCTAAAAGTTCCCGCTTTCCTAAAAGTACTGCATTAGCACATATGTAAAATGTTTGTTCTGTGGTTGTGGTTTTAAAATGGATGTGCTGTGGTTGTAAAATTTAAGTGTTTTTGATTGTGGTATATTTGTTTGTCAGTTATCTTTGTTTGCCCATGTGTATTTTTAAAAGAAAATACAAGGTCTTTTTGACAAAAAAAAAAAAGATAATGTGTTTTGTATGTTCAAGCTCCATTGTAGTAACCTCTACAACGGATATGGCATTGATTTACTAATAGTATACTGTTTTGTTTTGCTTTATTTTTGTTACTTTTCTGTACTTTGACATATGTGTTTTAATGAACATACTAAAAGTCCCCTACGATGTGATATGGTATGATATGGGCGGCATTATGATCTGCAGGATGGTCGCACGGCTTCAGAAACTACACCAGGCCAAACAGTTCCACGTGGGGAGTTTATTAGAAGGGGCATGGTAACACCGAGAAGAGAAGGGGAAAAGAAAAAGAGATCAGAGGGCTCTTCCATTTATATATGGAGAGTGCCGTAACCACAGGTAAAGGAGGGCAGTGGGCCAGGCAGATTCTGGGATTATGGTAGCTATTGCCTTGGCAACAGGTGGGCGAGTCACGCTTTAGCCTGGGTGTGACACCAGTTTGGAGGTCCTGATGCCAACATACCTCCTTTCTTATTATTATAAAAAGAAGGAGAAAAAAGGGGAGGGGGAAGCCGATGGTGAAAAGGGAATCAGGGGGTCCTGTCTCTTAAATTGCTTCCTGCTGTGTAGGGGCATTGTCAGTTTTGGGGTGTAGCTAACTTTCACCATCAGGTCCACCTGGTAAATGTATGCATCAGGTTCCTCTGTGGACAGCTGCTCTTCTGTGGGCAGCGGCTGGTAATCCTGTAACAGGAACTGATTAATAGTTTGGTTAGAAATTTTTTTGTATTTGTCATTGAAGGAATGTAGAAATAAGATTAATGAGGCAGGGGGGCAAATAATAACACCAGGAAGATAACTAGGAAAGGAGTTACGAAAGGGAGTATCCAGTTTCATATAGGGATGAACTGGATTGGGTAGGGGCTGGGATTGGCAGGGGCTCATTTCCCTGGATTACTCCCAGTTCAGGGAAAAGGAGTACCAACATGCAAACTCCTGACCAGCTGGCGGGTTGGCAATGATATACCTGAGTGCCACAAAAAATTGACATGTTCTGAACTGCAGGGCATTGTGGCAGAGATAGTATATCAAGGGTTATGGCTTTATTGCAGTCTAAGATGCTTAGAGTTCCTACAGAACATGTTCTGGAGGTCTTAAAATGATTTTCCATGTCAAAGAGAGGAATAGAGGTAAGGTATGGCATCATGGCAACATTGGAGTCAGAGCAGATGACAAAAGGTAAGGTAAAGTTACTTGGCAGTATCACCAGAGAGGCTGTAAGTGGCAATTGTGAGTTAATTCTAAGGGTTATGCATAGCCAAGAATCTTTAAAGTGATGAGGCCTGGTGACATTAAGAAGTTGGTATGCTGAGGTCAAGGTCTGAAGCAAAAGGCGAAATGACAAGTTAGTGCCATTTATGAGAGATGATGTCACAGAGGTAAGGACCTCGAAGGAGTATTTGATTACTTCCTCTACTTTTCTATTGTCTAGAGGTTGGGCAATTGAGACTTCTTTTCTCTGGATACGGATGGTACTTACTGGGGAGCTCAGTTGATTTTTATGGTAGAGTTTACCAACAACTCCTATCTCCCACCTGGAATCCCTTGGGTCTTGTATGTAGAAAAAGAGTGTCTTGCATTGTTGATAGAAGAAGTGATTGGTCTGTGATCCTAACATATGTATCTGACAAGACCAATATGGATAGCCCCCATATTCATCTGGCCATTTTCTACAATAATCTTTTGTCTGGTCAAAGAGAAAGCAAGCATAGAGATCATAATATTTAGATGGGATAGCAGATGCAGGGATGATAGCAATTTGGATCTGCTCCTGGCATCTGGATATTGAGCAGTTTCCAGAACCTATTTGGAAAGACTGTCATCTGCAGGGGTTTCTTGAACTTCGAATCTCCAGATGTAAGGGCTACCCTGGATGGAAATGAACAGGAGGGAAAAGTTGAGAAACCCCTGTTTAATCCAGTGAGGTCGAGCTTGGCTGCCGGAGTTGAGTCTCATTTTCTGGGACTGGGGACAAGGTGGGTGGTCTCTACATCTTCTGGAGCTTAACAGAGCACGGTCCTGTTAGGGTTGACATGTATGAAGAAGAGTCATTTTTAGGTGGAGGGATGAAAGGTTTGAGGTGAGACAGGTGGGTCCAATGAGAGAGTCCCTCAAGTTTAGCAGCTGTAGGGGTCACAAGAATTACTTTAAAAGGGCCCTGCCATTTGGGAAAGAGGGGTGAGGGCTGATGATCTGGAGGGGATAGAAGGACTTGGTCTCCAATGTTGACAGGCAGTGGGCAGGAGACAGTGTGTAGCCACAGTAGATGGTGGTAAGCAAAGTTCCATAGGATAGAATGGAGATAGCAAAGTAATGGAATGAGTAGATGGTCTGGAAGGGGAGAGCATTTAGGTGAAAGACCAGGAGTTAGGACCAGACATCCATACATGAGTACAAAGGGTGAGATGAGGAAAGGTCACTTGGGGAGAGCTCATAGCCTGAAAAGAGCCATAGGTAGCAGTTTTACCCAATCACAGTGAAGTTCAATGTAACAGCTTAGCAAGAGTGGTTTTTAAAGAATGGTTAGTTATTTCTACCTTTCCTGAAGACTGAGGGTGGTAGGGAATGTGAAAATGCCAGGGGATGTCTAGGGCCTTAGATAGAATTTGAGAAATCTGAGAAGTAAATTCAGAACCATTGTCTGACTGCAGGGAGGTTGGGACACAAAACCAGGGAATGATCTCACAGAGGAGGAGATAATAGATTGTCTGAGTCCTTTTGGTAGTTTTGGGAAATGCCTACACCCACCTAGAGAAGGTGTCCAAAAAGACCAGGAGGTACTTGGTGCATCTGACAGTAGGCATGTGGGTAAAGTCGAGTTGCCAGTCAGTTCCAAGAAGGCGCCTCTAGCCTGATTGGGTAGGAAAAGGGATGTTATGACACCTTGAGTTGGAGCTGACATCTGACAGATTTTGCAAGGAGCAGTGATAGTTTTAAGAAACTTAAGTCCTCAGGAGTAGGCTGTAGGTGTGTCTTGACAAAAGAAGACAACACTTGGCTGTTAAGGTGAAAGAGTTGGTGAAGAACCATCCAATGGAAAAAGGACAGCATCTTCAACAAATGGTGCTGGTTCAACTGGTGGTCAATATGTAGAAGAATGCAAATTGATCCATTCCTAACTCCCTGTACAAAGCTCAAGTCCTAGTGGATCAAGGACCTCCACATAAAACCAGATCCACTGAATCTAATAGAATAGAAAGTGGGGGAAAGTCTCAAACACATGGGTACAGAAGAAAAGTTCTTGAACAGAACACCAATGGCTTATGCTCTAAGATCAAGAATCAACAAATGGGACATCATAAAATTGCAAAGCTTCTGTAAGGCACAGGACACTCTCAATAGGACAAAATGGCAACTAACAGATTGGGAAAAGATCTTTACCAATCCTATATCTGATAGAGGCCTAATATCCAATATATACGAAGAACTCAAGAAGTTATACTCTAGATAACCTAATAACCCTATCAAAAAATGGGAAACAAAGCTAAACAGAGAATTCTCAACTGAGAAAACTTGAAGAGCTGAGAAGCACCTAAGGAAATGTTCAACTTCCTTAGTCATTAGGGAAATGCAAATCAAAACAACCCTGAGATTCCACCTCACACCAGTCAGAATGCCTAAGATCAAAAACTCAGGTGACAGCAGATGCTGGCAAGGATGTGGAGAAAGAGAAACACTCCTCCATTGCTGGTGGGAATGCAAGCAGGTACAACCACTCTGGAAATCAGTTTGGTGGATCCTCAGAAAAATGAACATAATACTACCTGAGGACCCAGCTATTCCACTCCTGGGCATATACCCAGAAGATGCTACAACATGTAATAAAGACACATGCTCCACTCCATTCATAGCAGCCATATTTATAATAGCCAGAAGCTGGAAACAACCCAGATGTCCCTCAACAGAGGAATGGATACAGAAACTGTGGTACATTTACACAATGGAATATTACTCAGCTATTGAAAACAATGACTTCATGAAATTTGCAGGCAAACGGATGGAACTTGAAAATATCATCCTGAGTGAGGTAACTCAGTCACAAAAGAACTAACATAGTATGTACTCACTGATTAGTAGATATTAGCCCAAAAGTTTGGAATACTCAAGATCTAATTCACAGCAACTCTGGGGATGAACATGGGGTCACAGATGGAGGAGTTGGAGAAGGGACAGAAGGAGCTGAGGGAGTATTGCAGGATTTTTCCTGTCCTATTACATTAGGGCAACAGGAGCCCTGTGAATGGACAGGGAACAGGGAGGCAGAGCTAAGAGTTGCAGAGGGAGAGAGTTTTGGGAGGAGAAGAAAGGAAGATGGCAGTCGACGTGAATTATCAATTGGCTCTGAAATTATTGTATTGGCATTTTGTAAATTGTGTTATTATTGATACATAAATTTGATTGGTAAACTATATGCTTAAAAGTTTTAATTCTACTGGGTGTTTGGGTGTTGAGATGGCTGACCGTAGGGCAGGCAGTTATTTTGTGGGCCTGGCAATAGAGATCTGCCAAGGGACTCAGTTCTGGAGAGTTTGCAGGCTGAGAGAATGAAATCACCCATCAGGAGATCTGCTGGAGCCCACCAGTTGCTGGCTGGAGCACAGGAACATGAAGGAATTCTTTTATAATATTTCATGCAACAAGGGATTTTGCAGCCCCATGGAGGGAGCAAAAGTGTCAACTGACTGGACCACCCCCTCCCCCCCCCCGTGCTCCTGGAGACTGGACCTCCAACCAAAGAATACATATGGAGTGACCCATGGTGCTGGCCACAAATGTGGTAGAGGAGGGCCTTATTGGCCATCAGTGGGAGGAGAGGCTGTTGGGCCTGAGGGTGTTAGATGTCCTAGTATAGGGGAATGCCTGAAAGGGAAGACAGGAGTGGGTGGGTGGGTGGGTGGGTGGGTAGGTGGGGGAATACCCTCATAGAGGCAGGAGGAGGGGTGATGTGATAGGGGTTTTCCATAGGGAAGACTTGGAAAGGGGAAAACATCTGAAATGTAAATAAAGTGTCAAAAAAAAATTAAAAAACTCATCACTGTCCACCTTTGAAGTTTGGCCTTTGCTGTGTATTATAATGATAAGTGGATATTAGCCAAAAAAAAAAAAAAGTACAGATGACCCCAGTCCACAGAACTCAAAATCGACAGCCCAAGGAAGGACACCTCAGTCCCTCTTGGGAAGGAAAATAAAGTAATCACAAATGGGAAGGATGGGAGGGAGAAAGGGAAGAATGGGGAGGGACTTGGGAGGAAAAGTGGACTGGGGAGTGGGGGGAAAGAGAGAAACCTGATCTGGTATTGGGTGAAGGAAATGGACCGAAGCCCTGAGGACCAGCAGAAAAAATCAAAACTGGCAACCTTTAGAGGTAGGAGGTTGTGTGGTCCCACCACAATGCACCAGAGATCTGGAAGGTGAGAGACTCCCAGGAATCAAAGGCACAGGACCTTATACAAAATCAAAATGCTTTACAGTAGGGAGAGGGAACTTATAAAGCCCACCTCCAGCAGGAAGACAGGGCATCAAGTGAGGGATAGAGTTGCCATCCCACAGTCAAAACTCTGACCCATAATTGTTCCTGTATGAAAGAACTGCAGGGATGGAAATGAAGAGGAGTCTGAGGAAAAGAAGTTCCAGTGACAGGCCCAAAGTGGGATCCAACTCAAGGGGAGTCTCCAAGGCATGGCACTATTACTGGGGCTATGGAGTGCTAGCAAAAAGTGCTCTAGCCTGACTGCCCTCTGGAAGACTCAACAAGCAGCTGTAAAAGTCAGATGCAGTTATTTTCACCCAACCAATGGACAGAAGCTGCTGACCCCTGTGGTTGAATTAGGGAAAGGCCAAAAGAAGCTGAGGAGGAGGGCGGCCCTGTAGAGGGAGCAGGAGTCTCAATTAATCTGGACCCCCAAGATCTCTCAAACACTGGACCACCAAACAGGCAGTATACACCAGGTTATATGAGGCCCCCAACACATACACGCAGAGGACCGCTGGGTCTGTGTTCAATCATAGATGATGCACCTAACCCTCAAGAGACTGGACGCTCCAGGGAGTTTAGATGTCAGGTGGGGTGTGGGGTGGAGGGGTGGGGACATTTTCTTGGAGATAGGGGTTGGGGAAGAGAGATGGGATGTGGAACAATCAGAGGGTGTACAGGGGGCTGGAAGAAAATCTGGAGTGTTAAAAATAAATAAATAGTAATTAAAAAAAAGTCTCACTACCATCCTTGTGAAGAATAATATTTAATGTCAGCTATTATATTCAGAATCACAATGAAAATATACTTTTAGAAGCATGTATCAGTGTAGAGAGATTCCAATCTAGCAACAAGATTACATTGTCTAGAAAACAGACATACCCTAAATACAGAGTTTTAATCCCAAACAATGAAGGAAAAGTCAGATTGTAGAAAGAAGCATTGAGGATGGAAAGTGATGTCTAATTGAGAGACAGATTAAGTGATGAATCAAAGGCTTTACAGGGTATGATATGCCCAACTCTCACAATAACAGAGAGGAAAGAGAGATCAGCAGAGAGAGAGAGAGAGAGAGAGAGAGAGAGAGAGAGAGAGAGAGAGAGAG
>JADRCH010000484.1:0-78363 GCA_019843965.1 Rhynchomys soricoides | reverse complement strand
GAGTTTTTGCCATGAGAGTTTTACAGAGGCAGGTTGAGAGAACAAGCTAGACAGAGTTGAAGACAGAGCGAGCCAGATAATGAAAAAGAGCAAGTAGACTATAACAGATTGCTAGAGTGAGTCTGAAGCCAAGTGGAACAAATGAGTCAGAAGTTAGAAAAGCTAATTTATATCAATCAGTTTCGAGAAGAGTTTTGAGCCAGACACCAGAGTTAAGTATTCCAGCCAGAATTTAGAAAGAGCTATGAAGGGTGTTCTTTTTCGGCAATAAGTCTCAGAGTCTGAAAATATTCTATGCCTAGATAAGATGTTATAGAGTCTAGAAGTTTTTAGGAAAAAGCCTATGAGAGCAGAAGGAGGCAGTAAGTCCTAGATACAACAATTACATTAGGCAATTAAATGTTACTTTTACATATTTTACGCATTTCAATAAACACACATTTTATTGAAAGGTATAACTGGGGAGCAAGAACAGCAATCTCCTCCTGAATATGATTAGGAACATCCAATCTTGGTCAAACTCAAATTAAAAAAACAATTACAAAAAATCCAACTACCACCGTGCAGTGGTGGTGCACGCCTTTAATCCCAGCACTCGGGAGGCAGAGGCAGGTGGATTTCTGAGTTTGAGGCCAGCCTGGTCTACAGAGTGAGTTCCAGGACAGCCTGGGCTATACAGAGAAACCCTGTCTCCAAAAAACCAAAAAAATAAAAAAAAAAAGCCAACTACCATAACAAAGAAACAACAACAAAAACAAGCAGAAAAAAAATGCAACTTTCTGATTTCATCTTACATTATTCAGAGTAAAACAAAGAATACAAAAGACAACATACTCAAGAAGATATGACAAAATGGTAACTAACCCTAATTCATTGTTGATGGGATTGCAAACTGATGTCACTACCTTTGAAACCCATGTGGTGAGTTAAGTAAGTAATTAATAGAGTTACTAAGTAAGTACATAGGAAGGAAGGAAATGAGGGACGGAGGAAGGGAGAGAGGGAGGGAGGGACGAAATAAAATAAATACTCTACCATATTTCCCTGCAATTTTGACATTTTTAACTGCAGTTAAATGTTCTTCCATGTCCATTACAACTCTGTTTACAATAGCTAAGTAATTAGCTATTACGTGAGCTGAAACACCTACAACTGATGAACTGGTGTTGAAAACACAGTAGAATTCTATTTCATTGTGAAGAAAAATAAGATTTTGAAATGTTCATATAAATAGGTGGAACTAGTAAATATTGATTAAGGTAACTCAGAGAAAGAAATACAACACATGGTCTCCTTGCTGCATAAACCAGCTAAATAAAAAGGAATGATGATGGTGGGCAGCTTCTGTAGGGAAGTGAATAACAGGGCACATTTGCTATGGAGAGGGAAACAAAAATATTTGGGGGCACTTGATTGGGAAGAGTGATGGGAAATCAGTGAAGAAGGAGAGGTAGGGAATAGGACAGAAGGATAAATGTCAATAATGATATTAAAAAATCCAACAAAAACATAATTCTATGTTTACTTGAACACACAGACACACACACACACACACACACACACACACACACACACACACCTTCCAAAATATTATATGCTATTGTTATTGTCCTTGGTTGTTTCTCAGAAACTAGAGTATGTCTCTGTTACTGAATATATCAGAGGATTCTGTCACAGAGCTTGGATAAATATAACTGGATTTGACCTGGAAGTATTCTCCCCAGGAACTAGATTACATAACATAAAATAGTAAAATCCAAGTTGACAAGAGTATAAAACAATTTATATATATATATATATATATATATATATATATATATATATATATATACATGGAACACCAATGAAGCACAATAATAACCACCAAGTCTAGTAATAGCTAAAGGTGCAATAGTGCCAGTTACATCAAGACAGGAAACAATAGCTACCAAACTGTTTTTAAGGACAACTCTATAAGGGAAATTCATTTCCTGGTTCTTAGGCAACTCTGAGTTTCTGGTGAGCTTATGGAACCTAGGGGAGAATCTAATAGTGACAGCTACACAAACTTGTATAATCTATAACTGCATACTTAGTACATATCGGGTCATCTACAGATAACTGTAACTAGTTTTACATCAGGTGGAAACAATTACAGAACTCCATAACTGGTCTAAATAGAGGGAACAACCAATTTTGGGGTGAAAATCCATACCTCATCCATTTATAACATTAGCTTCCCATTTAAAAGTCAGAGAACATTTTTGAATGAAAGAAAAGAATATGTTAATAAGCAAAGTACAAGAAAATGTGTGGTAATAATGTGTTTTCCATGCATGGCAGAATAGTGAAACTGAATATTTCAACAATATAGTCTCCTTAAGAAGAGCCAAAAAGATACCATGTAGCATAACAATGTTGACTGAGAAAATCTCAGAGGCCCCATTTCTAGATAGAGAAATATGGAAATTAATGATTTCTATGAACAGAATCAGTCTTGCTATGGGTATATATGAATAAAAGGAAAACAATCCATTAATTTGAGAGAGAGCAGTGGGTTCATGGGAGTTTTTGGAAGGAAGTGAGAAAAATGATGTAATTACAAAACTTACATAAGAAATTCTCAAAAATGAATTGAATTAATAAAATAATATCTTTCTGTAATTAAGAAATAATTATCTTTCTTAATTACAGAAAGATATTATTTCTGTAATTATTATCTTATAATTATCTAAATATAAAGATATCAATAATATCTTTTTGTAATTAAGAATGGCATTAGAGAACTAAATAACCCTATCAAAAATGGAAACAAAGCTAAACAGAGAATTCTCAACTGAGGAAACTTGAAGGGCTGAGAAACACCTAAAGAAATGTTCAACATCCTTAGTCATCAGGGAAATGCAAATCAAGACCACCCTGAGATTCCACCTCACACCAGTCAGAATGCCTAAGATCAAAAACTCAGGTGGTAACAGATGCTGGTGAGGATGTGGAGAAAGAGGAACACTCTTCCATTGCTGGTGGGATTATAAGCTGGTACAACCACTCTGGAAATCAGTTTGGTGGATCCTCAAAAAAATGGATATAATACTCCCTGTGGACCCAGCTATACCACTCCTGGGCATATACCCAGAAGATGTTCCAACATGTAGTAAGGGCTCATGCTCAACTGTGTTCATAGCAGCCATATTTATAATAGCCAGAAACTGGAAACAACCCAGATGTCCCTCAACAGAGGAATGGATACAGAAAATGTGGTACATGTACACAATGGAATACTACTCAGCTATTAAAAACAATGACTTCATGAAATTTGCAGGCAAATGGATGGAACTTGAAAACATCATCCTGAGTGAGGTAAGTCAGTCGCAAAAGAACAAATACGGTATGTACTCACTAATAAGTGGATATTAGCCCAAAAGTTCAGAATACCCAAGATTCAATTCACAACAACCATTAGACTGAACATGGGGTAACAGATAGAGGAGTTGGAGAAGGAACTGAAGGAGCTGAGGGAGTTTGCAGCCCCATGGAGGGAGCAACAGTGTCAACTGGAGTGATCCCCAGGTGCTCCCGAAGATTGGACCACCAACCAAAGAATATACATGGAAGGACCCATGATACTGGCCACATCTGTGGCAGAGGGGTGCCTTGTTAGCCATCAGTGGGAGGAGAGACCCTTGGTCCTGAGGGTGTTAGATGCCCCAGTATAGGGGAATGCCAGGGAGGGAAGACGGGAGTGGGTGGGTGTTTGCAGGATTACACTCATAGAGGCAGGGGGAGAGGGGATGGGATAGCGGGTTTCCAAAGTGGAGACCCAGAAAGGGGGAAACATTTGAAATGTAAATAAACTATCAAAAAAACCAAATACATATATGCATAAGCAATGCATATTATATAAACAAGAAAAAAAATAATGACATTTGTCATTTTAAATTAATGTTTGCAAATGTGATCAAAAATATACCATGATGGGCTATCAACTATGGGCATAAGGATCCATGTCTTCCTTACTAATTGTTTACATTATTGATTCTGCGAAACATATCACATATTAGGTACTTGAAATTTAAAGTTGAAATTTTTAACAGTAACAATTATCAAAGGTTCCTAGAAAATGAGTAACAATAATGACAGGTAAGATAAAATAAGTAGATCAAATAGTGTCAATGTTGACTGTATCAATGACAAATATATACATGTGCTATATACAGTGAAAACTCTAAACAATTAACAATGATACTATTCTTACTAAACTAATTTTCATAACAATCTATTACTTTTAAAGGAGTCTTTCCTCTACATTTATGCTTTTGGTGTTCTTTATTTACAGCAAATTTTTAGGTGTCTCTAAATTGAGTGGCACTCCAGGCTTTGACAAAATCACACAAGCAAAAACTATGGAGTTTGACTGAAAACCTTTAATTTTTATCACATTGACTTTTTCAACATGATAGGGAAAATATAATACATACAAATAATTTTAATTTAGAGAAAAATGTAGATAATTAATTTAAAATACCTTTTCAATCAGCAAGATTACTTTGTACTGAAGATTCTAAACCACCAACCAAAGAGTACACATGGAGGGACCCATGGCTCCAGCTGCATATGTAGCATAGGATGGCCTTATCTGGTATCAATGGGAGGGCAGGCCCTTGGTTCTGTGAAGGCTCAATATTCCAGAATAGGGGAATGCCAGGGCAGTGGATGGGTTGGTGGAAGAGCACCCTCATAGAAGCAGCAGGAGTGGGAATTGGATAGTGAGTTTGTAGAGGGGAAACTAGAAAGAGGATAACATTTGAAATTCAAATAAATAAAATATTGATTAAAAAATATATGAAACTTAGATTTAAAATTAAATAGACTTATATCCTATATAAAAGCAAAGAAAAGGGACATATGGAATTAAAGGTTTATAGCTAAATATTTTGCAAAGCCTGGTATAGCCATTGTCTGTGGTAATTGTTCTCTATTAGGTACCTAGTCATCTCCATGAAAATGATCTTCCCTTTCCACAGCAACCTCATACTACAATAAAAAGGAAAATACTGTAAGAACATAATAATGTACATAATAAAGAATTCAGTTGGTGTGCCACTAGCACATTCCAAAAATTGCTGTATAAGACCATAACTGCATAACTTCATTATTTCATGTACTGAAGTATTTTGGAACTATTACAAAAGTAAATATTTTATGTTATCAAAGCAAAAACTAAATAAATAAATAAGTAAATAAATAAACAAGAAATATGACAAGGTTTTACAAGGATGAGAGAAATTTCACAGGTTTTACTTCTAGACAAAAAGTAAAAAGTAATTAATGACTAATTGACTGCTGATACATGAAGAATCAGCCTTCTCCAGGGATGTTTATCCTTTACTTACAATAATAAACATATAGAATTTTTGAATTACTCAATATTTACTTATCCAATAAAATAAAATATAGTATAGTTAAAATAACTGGACAGTAATAAATAATTTATTGCATAGGATGTTGAATGCTTTAGAGGACTACAGAGGACTTTATTTCACAGTGACAGGAACTAAGAAAACATCTTACCTTAAAGTTTAAAGTTCTTATCTGCTAGTTCTGTCTCATAAATAATTCTATCACTAATGAATTATTATATGAAATTACTGTAATATTTAGGAATATATATCAATAAATGCATATATGAATGCAATAACAATTAATGGAAAAAATGGTCATGAATTTGAAGGAGAGTATGGAAGGATAGGTAGGAGAGAGGAGAGGTAAAGGAGAAATGCAATTAAAATGCAACTCAATGAACATGGTATGTACTCACTGATAAGCAGATATTAGCCCAAAAGTTTGAAATACCCAAGAGTCACTTCACAGCAATGATTGGGCTGATCATGGGATCCCAGATGGAGGAGTTGAAGAAGGGACTGAAGGAGCTGAGGGAGTTGGCAGCCCCATGGAGGGAGCAACAGTGTCAACTGACCTTACCCCTGGTGCTCCCGGAGACTGGATCACCAGCCGATGAATACACATGGAGACCCATGGTGGTGGCTACATATGTGGCAGAAGAGGGTCTTGTTAGCCATCAGCGGGAGGAGAGGCCCTTGGGCCTGAGGGTGTTAGATGCCCCAGTATAGGGGAATGCTAAGGAGGGAAGAGGAGAGTGGGTGGGTGAGAGGGTAGGGGAATACCCCCACATAGATAGGGGGAGGGGGAGGGGAAGGGGATAGTGGGTTCCAGTGGGAAGACCCAGAAAGATGGAAACATTTGAAATGTAAATAAAGTATCAAAAATATATAAGAAAGGAAAAATGCAACTCAAAATGATAAAAGATTAAAAAGAAATAAAATTAGTATTGCCTTATCAGAAATAGTAATGAATGGTAATCATTCAAAGAATTTTTTAGAATATTAACATGGGAATATATCAAAACAGATTCAAAAGGATAGGCACACATTTTCCTATAGGTCATCAGCATACAACAATAAATGTAGATTGTCTGTCTGCCATTCAGAATGATATGCAAGCATCAGACATGGATAGATTGATATTTGGGAAGTTCCTGCTGAAATACAGCTATCAAAATACTGGTCCATAATTGTGAGGGTGGGGCAATCAGTAAACCTTATTTGGGGAATTATAAAACCAACATATAGGTAAGTAAGAACAATTATTGAAAAAAGGTCACATATTTGAAAAAGAGCAAGGAGAATTATATGGATTTTGAGGGAGTAAATAGAAAAATAGTGCAATTGCAGTAAAATATCAGAAAAAAAAAGAAATGTTGATTACATTATTTTATTTATCTACATGCCAAATGTTGCCCCCCTTCCCAGTCCCCTCTCCCAGAGATAATCACCTACCCCTTCCTGTTGTCTCTTAGAACGCATCCTCTCCCACTGAGGCCAGACATAGAAGTCCTTTGCTACATATGTGTTGGGAACCACAGACCAGACCATGTATAATTTTTTGGTTGGTGTTTTAGATTCCAGAAGCTTTGAGGAGTCTGGGTTAGTTAATACTGTTGTTCTTCTTATGGAGTTGCCCTCCCCTTAAGCTCCTTCATTCTTTGCCCTAACTCTTTTGTGTAGGGATCCTAACTTCAGTCCAATGATCTGTTGTAAGTATTTGCATCTGTCTCAGTCAGCTGTTGGTAGAGCTGTTGAGAGGACAGCCATGCTAGACTCCTGTCTGCAAGCACGGTATGGCATCAGTAATAGTGTCAGTTATTGGTACTAGCCCGTGGGATGGGCAAGTCACTGGATGGCCTTTGCTTAGACAGAAACAACTCTGAGTCAAAAATTTTGAAGGTAGTTGGGTGGCCCCATTCCTCCGCTTGGGGGCCTTGTCTATCTACTGTACTTGAATCCCAATTTTTAGTTGGGTTATTTGATTTTTGGAGCCTACCTTCTTGAGTTCTTTATATATTTTGGATACTAGCCCTCTTTTTTTTCCTTTTTTTTTTTTGTAATTAGGTATTTTCTTTATTTACTTTTCAAATGTTATCCCATTTCCTGGTTCCCCCTCCGATAACCCCTATTGCATCCCCCATTTTCTGCTTATATGAGAGTGTTCCCCTAACCAAACACCCACTCCCACTTTCCCATCACGGCATTCCCCTACACTGGGCCATCAAGCCTTCACAGGATCAAGGGCCTCTCCTCCCATTGATGTCTGACAAGGCCATCCTCTGCTACATATGTGGCTGTAGCCATGGGTTGCTTCATGTGTACATTTTGGTTGGTCATTTAGTCCCTGGAAGCTCTGGAGGTCTAGTTGTTTGATATTGTTTTTCTTCCTATGAGTTGCAAATTCCTTCAGCTCCTTCAGTCCTTTCTCTAACTCCTCCACTGGGGACCCCGTTCTCAGTCCAATGGTTGGCTAAGAACATCCACCTCTGTATTTGTCAGGCTCTGGCAGAGCTTAAAAACCATGCCAAGAAGTTTGGTAAGGTAGAGCATGTTGAAACCCAGAGACTCTGTGGGTGTTTACATGAGGCTTAGGCAACTCCCAGCTCTCTGCTAGACTCCTAAATTGGAACATGTGCTATGCTTCTCACATAAAAGAAATGTGTCCTATGTTCATATAGGCCCAAAAAAGGAATTATCCGTGATAACGAGGTACCTAGAGAACTAGAGTGTTTAACTAATAAGCTTCCTTTCCTAGACATTCCTTTCTGCAAAATGTATTTAATCACAGGCCTACCCTGAGAAGTAAGTATAGTACATTATACATACATCCATTTTCCACCATGAACATCCAATAAACTGTTTAGAACCATGGACTGTCTTTTTCATCAACGATCTGCCTAGAGTCATGGAGAAGGCATTTGTTTACAGAGGCAGAGATTAATTATCCTACATAGAATGCCTCTATGGACTTCAACCCACAATTGCCACCAAGACAGCCTCTGCCAAGCTAAGGACAATCACCAGCTGGGAGAAGTAGGAGCTGCCTTTCCCCCAAGTCCAATACTATCCCTAGGCTGAGCTAGATGCTGTCCCTAGCCCATAGACCCCTGATTCCATTCTTTGTTCTTCCTCAACTCCCAGAGTTGCCTAAATGTCTAAGAGTCAGAGAACCCTATGGCTCTGGTGCCATTGCAGGTCTTGGGACCCCCCAAAACAGTTCTGGCATTCCCACATGTCAGACTAAACTGTCCTACCCTGGAGAAGTGTCTTGGTGTTTCCCCACAGCCCACTGATGTGGTGGGGTAAATGTAGTCAAACTCCCTGCATTTTGACTCCTCAAGAGGTTTTGCCCGGTACTGGACTGATCAGACACTTACTGACACCCTCTATAGGATGTAGGGTTGGTAAAGATCTTTTCCCAATCTCTAGGTTGCCATGTTGTCCTATTGACAGTGTCCTTTGCCCAAAGGTGTGGGGGTTTATTTCTGGGTCTTCAATTCTATTCCATTGTTCTACCTTTTTGTCTCTGTACCAACACGATGAGGATTTAATCACTATTACTCTATAGCTTGAGGTAGTGATGGCCCCAGAATTTCTTTTATTGCTGAGAACTGTTTTCACTGTCCTGGGTTTTTTGTTATTACAGAAGTTGAAAATTGCTTTTTCTATCTCTATGAAGAGTTGAGTTGGAATTTTGATAGGAATTGCATTGAGTCTGTAGATTGCTTTTGGGAAAATGGCCATTTTTACTATGTTAATCCTACTGATACATGAGAATGGGAGATCTTTCCATTTCTGGATTCTTTGATTTCTTTCTTCAGAGACTTCAATTTCTTGTCATATGAATCTTTCACTTGTTTGGTTAGTGCTACACCAAGATATTTTATATTATTTGTGACTACAGTGAAGGGTGTCATTTCTATAATTTCTTTCTCAGCCTATTTATTCTTTGTGTAGAGGAAGGTTACTGATTTGTTTGAGTTAATTTTATATTTTGCCACTTTGCTGAAGTTGCTTATCAGCTATAGAAGTTCTCTGGTATAGATTTTTGGGTTGCTTATATAAAGATACCTTGATGAAACAGTGTGGTGTAACCAGCCCTCTACCTCCATAAGGAAAAACACCAAAGAGACCCTGACCTTGTCCTAACTTTTTTTTAGAAATGTCATTGTGTATGTGTATTCATTGTTTGTGGCGCAATTTGTATAAAGGTGTTTTCATACAAGTATATATTGGACATTGAACATGCTCCCCCACACTCTACTCCCTCTCTTTCTCATTCTTCCCAACTCCTGTTAGTCCCTTTTGCTTCCTAGACAGTTTCAAGTTCACTTTTATTTCATTTATACAGATATGCTTTTATGTATTTGTACAAAAAAAGATAACCTTGACTTCTTGCTTTCTGATTAGTATTCCTTTGATTATCTTTTGTTGTCTAATTGCTATTTCTATAACTTCAAGTATTATATTGAATAAATAGGGAGAGAATGGGCAGCCTTGTCTCATCCCTGATTTTAGTGGGATTTCTTCAAGTTTCTCTCTGTTTAATTTGATATTGGCTGCTGGTTTGCTGTATATTGCTTTTTATTATTTTAAGTATGTCCCTGAATCCCTGATCTTTCCATGCCTTTTAACATGGAAGGTTATTGTATTTTGTTAAAGACTTTTTCATCATCTAATGAGATGCTCTTGTGATTTTTTTCTTTAAGTTTGTTTATATAGTGGATTATGTTGATGGATTTCATATATTGAATCATCCATAGTTTTCATTTATCTTCTAGTTAAAAAACAATAATATATCATTCTTTTGTATTCATTTCCATTGTTAAAGCTTTAAATATTTCTTAGATTTTTATAAGTTCTTTCATTAATTTTGGATATTATTCATATCCCCCATCTACTTTTTCCAGGTCCATCTCTTTCTCTATTCAAATAATTTTTTCCTGTCTTAATTCCCACTCCTATCAAGTGTAGTTTTTCAAGCCCATATAGTCTGTGTTGCATTCTACTGGAGCATGGTTGATTTTTGAGGGGTTATGCATTTAAAGTCATGTGCCCCTTCATCACTCAGAAGCTATTACCTGGCAGCAGCTTCTTAGCTTTAAGTATAACTTCATGTTCACTTCTGGTCTCCTTCTCTATATTTCATCTAGTTTGGGCTTCTATACCTCCTATTCATACTTTCACACCTTACCTAATTGTGACACATGTAAGATACAACAACAACTACAATAGGCTGATATGCCCACTGTAGCAATAGTGGCATAACAATTTAGGGAAAACAAATGACATCTTTAATGGACTTAAGGCCCACCTCTCAAGATGAAACCTATATATGGCACCAAAAATAAAATCAATAATCTTTCTCTAGATAGATAATAGAGCCTAGGCAAAAACCCACTTCTTATGTTGAATTATTGAAACTTTTATTAAATTATTATCTTTTATAATATTTTTTCAAAATTTTATATATTATTTCTTGTCTTCTTTATAATGCCACACCTGAAGTCACTTTTTGCATGTCACAACACAGTACTTCAGAATCAATTGGATGTAATGTTAATATTTTCATAGTATCTTTCTGTGGTTATAAAAATCAGTGAAAGAAGTGAGACTTATTTACTCTTTCAAATACTTTTTAACAGTTTTTATGTTTAATAAGCACTTCAAAAGATAAAAATTCCATAAATTTTCTGCTATTACCTATCATTATGATAAAATTTTACTTGATATCATTAAGTTATATGAATAAAATGACATCCACACAAGACTTGTTAAGAAGTACATATGTATTCAAATAAGTGAGTACACATGAAAAATATTTAGGTTATATGGTATTCCAGGTTGAATATAATTCATTCCCTACAAAGTCAAATAATCAGATCTTGATTCTAACATTCTGTCCATTTTATTCTCTACTTTTCAATTATGCAGTATAATCAAGTATTAGAATTCTAGCTTCTCTTTAAAATGGAAATTTAATAAAAGTATATGAGACATGTTGTTAAGATAACAGTGACAACTACACAAACTAGTATAATCTCTAACTGCATACATAGTATTTATCATGTCACCCACAGAAATGTAACACTTTTTACAAGAGATGAAGACAATTATAGAACTACATAACTGTATGGCAGGCAGTGTGATCTGGCACACGGGTTGAGCACAGGCAAACTCTGGGAGACCCCTCGAAGTAATTCGCAAGGGACCGGAAATGTTATGCCAAGGTTCCCGCAAGCTGTTTGGCTCCAGCCATGGTCACATATCATGCCTCGGTAGAGGCATGGCCACACAACCCCAAGCCATCCCCATGTTAGTGAGACACCTAGAGGCTTAGCCACACCCCTTCCCAGTTACTATATCTGCCCAGCCTCTAGGAGAGGCAGGAGGTACAGTTCCATCAATGCCACTTTCGACATGATGAAAATAAACGTCTTAGAATTATGGACTGTCTCTTCATCTGGACCCGTAGCAAGCAAGGGATCTGGCCCTCGATTAATGAGCCATGGCTAATCTCTCGTCATGGGAATCCCAGCGCTCCTAGACGGTACCCATTCACCCAAGCCTAAGCAGCTAGCCCAGCGCCCAAAGCAGCCGAGACTCAGTCCAAGCAGGAACCCCAGCTGTATTCTGGCTAACCTGTCTGAGGCACCCTGAGGGGCAACTGCAGTGCCTCAGGCTAGAGAACCCATGGAGATGGCTGCCTCACACTCCCTGGTAATGGACCCCTCCCCCACCCATGGACAGGGACCACAGAGGCTTTGCACAGCCCCCCACCTGCCCGTTAGACTGTGTGGGAAGATGCATGGCCACTTCCCGCAAGTCCTGTATCACCCAGAGCCACAGTGACCTGGGACAGACACGTGCAGCTTCATTCCACAGTACCAAGTTTGATCCCAACATATAACTGTCTAAATAGAGGGAACGACTGATGGTGGGGTAACGGCCACACTTCACCCATCTACAATACAACATCCCTGCTTACAGCTCAGGGAACATTTTGGAAGATAATAAAAGAATAGACTAATAACCAGAGTATAAGGAACACTATGTAAATATTGTAATTTCTAAGCATGACAGGAAAGAGGCACTGTAAACCTCAGCTATATAGTTTCTTGAAAAGGAAGAAGACTGATACCACGTGACATACCAATATAGAACAGGAAAATTACAGGGACTCCATTCACAGTTGGAGAAATAAGGAAATTAATGAGTACTGAGAACAGGATCAGACTTCCTATGGGTATATATAAATGAAAGTAAAAGACAAAATTAATTTGAGAGAGAGCATGGGGATCATGGCAGTGGTTGGAGGGAGATGAGGGAAATGATTTAATTATAGGCCTTATATATAAATGTCAAAAACGAAATAATAATGAATAAAAAGAATCACTTTGTTGTAATTAAAAATATTTATTATTTTAAAAGTAAATTGTATGAAACATTATATATACTCATGATGGACTATCAACTATGGGTATAAGTATCCATGTCTTCCTTACTAATGCTTTACATGGCAGATTCTGAGAAGCGTATGAGATATTAGTGCTTGAAATTTAAAGTTGAAATTAGTAATACTAAAAAACATCAAAGTTTCCTAGCAAATGCATAATAACAATCTATTGTAAAATAAAATAAATAGTATCAGTCAAATCTATGTTTTTTTAAAATACTTTGGTATAATAAATAATCTTCACATGATTTCTGCTCACATGGATTTATTTCTTTCAAGTATTTTCTTCAGTGCAACACTGACAACCTTATTCCTCAGGCTGTAGATCAAGGGGTTCAGCATGGGTACAACAGTAGTATAAAACACAGATGACATTTTCCCTTGGTCCATAGAATTCACTGACGATGGTTGTAAGTACATGAATGCAACTGAACCATAGAAGATAGCAACAGCAGAGATGTGGGAACTGCATGTACTGAAAGCTTTGGACCTGCCCTCCCTGGAGCAAATGTGGAGGATGCTGGCAATGATAAAGATGTAGGAAGTAATAATGGTCACCATTGGGACAAAGATATTCAGTGTACCAAAAAAGAGAATCAACATTTCATTGATATAGGTATTAGAGCATGCAAGTTGCAAGAGGGGAAGAAGATCACAGAAATAGTGATTGATCACATCTGATTTGCAGAATTGAATCCTAAGCATGAAGCCCATGTTTACTGATGCACACAACACAGCAAAAATATATACCCCTGAAATCAGAGAACAGTAAATCTGAAAAGACATGGTTATATTGTAAAGCAAGGGGTTACAGATAGCAACATAACGGTCATATGCCATTACTGCTAATGTGTAGCTCTCTGCAGTGGCAAAAATGATGGCAAAGTAGAGCTGAACCATGCATCCAGAGTAGGAGATGAGATTCTTCTCTGTCAGAAAGTTCATCAGCATTTTAGGGGTAACAACTGTAGACTGACAGAAGTCAATGAAGGACAGACTGCTGAGGAAAAAGTACATGGGCGTGTGCAGGTTGGAACTGAGACCAATCAGTATGATCATGCCCAGGTTCCCTGCTACAGTGATCAGATAGATTCCTATGAAGAGAAGAAAGAGGGGCAGCTGGAGTTCTGACTTCTCTGAGAGTCCAGCTAAGAAGAAAATTGTCACTGTGCAATGGTTTCCTGCTGCCCTCTCCTCCATCCTTATCCTGGAGGAGAACAATCATAAGCCTGTTAGAGTGATTTTATTATTTCCATGTATTCAACACATGTATATGAATTATTTCTGCTTCAGTAAACTTTTTTTCATGTATATAACTATCTTTACTGGCTCATCTTAGATAAATAAAATCTATCTTGCATTATTATTTGTTAAGATATGCTTAGAAGTTAAGATTGTACTTCCTATAAAATACTATCACTGAATTTAAGTTTTAAGATTTTTCAACATTGCATACTAAAGTCTCAACATTAAAATTTAGAGTTTGTATTAGTGAGCAAAATTGCCTGACTCTGTTGAGGAAGTAAGCTTTTCCTAAAAACAGTGAATGATTATCCAAAATATACCTTCTCTAGGGATCTCCAGAGCTCTTGATTAGGCATTCCCATTTTTCTAATTCCTAATATACTTAAGGTCCTTATAGACCAAAATGTGAAAATTTATTTACATCTCATAGAGTATTGTATTAAATGCTGTAAACATGCTGTTACTAGGGTTGTGTACTGGACACCTATTTCCTCTAAGATTAAGTACTGGACACATGGTGCTACTTGGAAAGGGATCTGGCTTTTGGAACAATTCTTGAGAGGAACAAAGTCATTCAGTAGTCATTACATAGTGAAGCCACTAAGACAATGTGCCCATATTCATTGCCCTTACTTCCAATGACACTGATAGCTAATACAATGTATTTTTATTTTTTATAATGTAAAGAAATAAGTATTGGTAGTTTCTTATCACTCAGAAAATCTTCAATACCATCTTGTGTTGTAAGGTTATACTGACATTCTTTCAAATGAAAAAATGGGTATTTCTACATATTAAAATTATAGAAACAGACTCAACCCAGTTCTTCCTTTTCCATTTATATGTTGTGGACTAAGAAGGATTGCAATGCAAAAATAGATTAATTCAGGGAAAGTATGACTATTATCCTCTATTCTATCAAATTGTAAATAAATTATTGATTGTGTACATAAAGGAAATTCCTAACTGAATTCAACTTTAGTCATCAAAAAGTAAAAATGTAAAATAAATATTTTTAAAATGCAAACATTTAAACCGTGCATAAATAAAACATAAATTTGAAGAAAGCTCACAGATTTAAGTAGACAGTATAAGATAAAAGAACTTGAAGTCAATACTGATTAAATTATTGGTAGCTCTGGAAGACTTCGGCTTCAAGATAACTTAGAACCTCACACACAAATAAAGAAAACAGAAAACACTTATCTGGGCACGGCAGAGCTCACCCCAGCTGAGGAGCTATTGGCACTCTATACCTGCTAAGAGAGTGCATATTCGTTTTCTCTCAAACTGTAGTACCAGACAAGTTGACCATGTAACAGAAAGAAATTATATATCCATGAATGTATGGAAGGAACAAATTGGCTAAAATGGGAAAACAGTAACAGCAGGACACAGAGCTGCATGGGAAGGAAAGGAGCTGGACCTGGGAAGAGTTGGAAGAAGGACAGTGAGTATAATCAAAGCATGTGTATGAAAAAAAAAAGACTTAAGTAAAGGATTTTAAGGCTTAAAGGGATTAAAATGAGGAGATGAACACACAACGAATAAATTAACCTACCATAGGACTTCATATGAAATGCCCTAAATATTTGCAGTAGTGATACCGTAAAGACAACAATGTTTAAAGTAAAATGAGAGTATTGATGAAAAATAAATCTTATAGATAAGATACTTACAAGGTCAGTATGTGAAGTGTAAATAGATATACAAGCATAGTATCCTTATGATTCAACATCAATGAAATCAAAATGAGACACCTTCATGCCAGTATACAAGAATGGCTTTTGAAAAGCTGTAGCAATGTCACATGTAGAAAAGGTGTATCTAGACACATTACAGAGCATGCAATAGTGGAGTTAAGTTTAAAACCTTTAAAATTTGTAAAACTGGCTTGACAGCATATTTTAAGTGTCAAGACATATTTTCCATTCACTTCAATTATGTTTCTGAGGTTTTCCAGGATAAAGGGGAACATTTTTAAGCATAAAAATTTTGAAATATGTTCTGTCAGTTTTATTCATTCATTATTAAAGCCTTGTAAGAACCCAAATATTCAATTGTATTTCTAGTAGAGAAGGTTATTCTGATTAGCATTTATAATGGAGAATATAATACGTAAAGCAGTCTCTTTTTGTTTGGATGGCATTTTTTCTTTGTAATCATCCACCATCTTGGTGAATGTGTCCCTCTTTTGGTGATGCTAGCCAGTAATATCCTATAAACCCATGTAAATACCACAGGCTCTTCTCATTACTATTTGTTACACTCCAGAGCTCAATGGAAAGACCTTGTTGCTGAAGGCACCCTGTATTTGAAACAGAAAATGAAGATATCAAGATACCTGCCTTGGTTTCTAAGTTTCATCACTACTGGCTAACTTTCATAGTACTGGAAGCTACTATGGAAACCACTGGAGGAAGCAACTGTCCAATCTTATTTTTATCTGCAACCTGTGAGCTATATTAATATCTGAACTTGAATATCTCATTGCTAAAATTGTGTCATGAATATCATGGGAGTATTGAAACACTTTCTGTCCACAAACTAAAAAATACCAGGCACTATTCTCAAATGAAAGACATGTTATTTTTTAAATATTTTAAAAATTTTATCAAAGCATATTAGATTACACTATTCCAAAATAGACACTATTTTGAAACACTACATATATGTCTTTTGTTTGTTCAGTATTATTATATCTTTGTTTTTAGCTATTCGTGTGCCCAATGACTTTTTAAATGCTATTCTAATAGCTATTGAGCAAATTATAAGACTAGGGACCACCAGGGCTCCAAGGCAAATAGCGCTGGGAGAAAGCTAGCCTCCCAAGAGTGTGGAAAAGCCTGTAAGAGGAGGTAAGAGGACTAACACTGCTCAGCGGAACTCACCCAGAATACTTAGGACACAAGGATTGAGGAACAGCCATGAGGAAGGAGCCTTCCTGTTTCCATCTGTGGCAGGATACCTCTACCTAGGTGACCAGGGCTCCATAGCCAAATTGCACTGGGAGAAAGATAGCCTCTTAGGAGTGTGGGCAAGCCTGTCTGCTCAGAGGGACCCACCTGGAATACCCAGGACACAGAGACTGAGGAGCCGGCTTCTTGGTTTTTTTTGGTGGCTATAGAGCAGATCCTGTGACACAGGCTCCATACTCAAATAGTGCCAGGAAAGAGTTGGTATACCAGGAGTGCCAACACACCTTAAAGCTCAGGCAAGACCCTCACTTCCTTTCAAAATCACTGGACCAAGAGGGACCCTGATAGAGCCATCAGGACACAGGAAACAAGGGATAGCTGTGGATTAGATACTTCTTGTTTCTGTCTGCACTCCAGAGCTGACCCTGTATCAGAACTCTCCAAACCCAAATTCCTCTCAGAGAGAGCTGGTCTTCAAAGAGTATTGACACCTAGGCTTGCAGGAAAGACAAGCCACAGTCAGAGAGAGTAAGACCAGCTAATAACAGAGATAACCAGATGGAAAAAGGCAGGGCAAGAACATAAGGAACAGAAATCAAAGCTACTTGGCATCATCAGAACAAAGCTCTCCCACCAAAGCAAGCCCTAGATGCCCAAACATACCAGAAAAGGAAGACTCAGACTTAATATCACATCTCATAAGGATGATAGAAGATTTTAAGAAGGAAATATGAATTTGAGAATTGCTCTTCCTAAGTCTATGAAGAATTGAGTTGGGATTTTGATGGGAATTGCATTGAATCTATAGATAGCTTTTGGCAGGATGGCCATTTCAACTATATTAATCCTGCCAATCCATGAGCATGGGAGATCTTTCTATTTTCTAAGGTTTTCTTCGATTTCCTTCTTCAGAGACTTGTTTCACTTGTTTGGTTAGAGTCACACCAAGATATTTCATATTGTTTGTGACAATTGTGAAGGGTGTCATTTCCCTAATTTCTTTCTCAGCCTGTTTATCCTTCGAGTATAGGAAGGCTACTGATTTGCTTGAGTTAATTTTGTATCAAGCCACTTTGCTGAAGTTGTTTATCAGCTATAGCAATTCAAAGGAAACTCGAATGGCCAAGAAGCACCTAAAGAAATGTTCAATGTCCTTAGTCATCAGGGAAATGCAAATCAAAACAACCCTGAGATTTCACCTCACACCAGTTAGATTGGCTAAGATCAAAAACTCAGGTGACAGCAGATGCTGGTGAGGATGTGGAGAAAGAGGAACACTCCTCCATTGCTGGTGGGAATGCATGCAGGAACAACCAGTCTGGAAATCAGCTTGGCGGACCCTCAGAAAAATGAACATAATACTACCTGTGGACCCAGCTATTCCATTCCTGGGCATATACCCAGAAGATGCTCCAATATGTAATAAAGACACATGTTCCACTGTGTTCATAGCAGCCATATTTATAATAGCCAGAAGCTGGAAACAACCCATATGTCCCTCAACAGAGGAATGGATACAGAAAATGAGGTACATTTACACAATGGAATACTACTCAGCTATTAAAAACAATGACTTCATGAAATTCGCAGACAAATGGATGGAACTTGAAAATAGAATCCTAAGTGAGGTAACACAGTCACAAAAGAATGAACATGGTATGAACTCACTATTAAGTGGTTATTAGCACAAAAGTTCGAAATACCCAAGAGTCACTTCGCAGCAACAGTAGGGCTGAATGTGAGGTCCCAAATGGAGGACTTGGAGAAGGGACTGAAGGAGCTGAGGGAGTTTGCAACCCCAGGGAGGCAGCAACAGTGGTAAATGGCCTGACCCCCCCAACCCCGATACTACTGGAGACTGATCCACCAAAGAAAGAATACACATGGAGGGACCCATGGTGCTGGTCACATATGCAGCAGAGGAGGGTCTTGTTAGCCATCGGGGGAGGAGAGGCCCTTGGGCCTGAGAGTATTAGATCCCCTAGTAGAGGAGAATGACAAGGATGGAAGACAAGAGTGGGTGGGTAGGTGGGTGGGAGAATACCCCCATAGTGGCAGGGGATGAGGAAGAAAATGGGGAGGTACCAAAGGGGAGATCTGGAAAGGGGGAAACATTTGAAATGTAAATAAAGTATGAAAAATAAATTTAAAAAAAAGAAGGAAATAAATAACTCCCTTAAAGAAATAGAAGAGAACACAGGTAAACAACTCGAAGCACTTAAAGAAGAAACATAAAAATCCCTTAAAGAATTACAGGAAAACACAATAAAACAGACAAAGGAAATGAACAAAACCACCCAGGAACTATAAACAGAAACAGAAACAATAAAAAAATCACAAAGGGAGACAACCCTAGAGTTAGAAAACCTAGAAAAGAAATAAGGAGTCATAGGTGCAAGTATCACCAACAGAATAGAAGAGAGAATCTCAAGTGCAAAAGATACCATAGAAAACATTGACACAACAGTCAAAGAAAACACAAAATGCATAAAGCTCCTAACCCAAAATATCCAGGATATCCAGGATACAATAAGAAGACAAAACATGAGGATAATAGGTATAGAAGAGAGTGAAGATTCCCAACTTAAAGGATCAGTAAATATCTTCAACAAAATTATAGAAAACTTCCCTAACCTAAAGAAAGAGATGAACATAAATATACAAGAAGCCTACAGAACTCCAAATAGATTGGACCAGAAAAGAAATTCCTCCCATTACATTGTGGTCAAAACACCAAATACACAAAATAAGGAAAGAATATTAAAAGCATTAAGGGAAAAAGGGCACGTAACATATAAAGGCAAACCTATCAGAATTACACCAGACTTCTCACCAGAGACTATGAAAACTGGAAGATCCTGGGCAAATCTCATACAGATTTTAAGAGAACACAAATGCCAGCCAGAATGCTCTACCCAGCAAAACTCTCAATTATCATAGATGGTGAAACCAAAATATTCTATCACAAATCCAAATTTGCACAGTATTTTTCCACAAACCCAAACCCATAAAGAATAATAGATGGAAAATGCCAACTCAAGGAGGGAAACTAAACCCTCGAAAAAGCAAGAAAGAAAACTTTCAACAAACACAAAAGAAGACAGATAAAAATAACATTGAAAATAGTAGGAAGCAACAATCACTATTCCTTAATATCTCTTAACATCAATGGACTCAATGACCCAATAAAAAGACATAGAATGACAGTCTGCATCCATAAACAGGACCCAGCATTTTGCTGCATCCAGGAAACGTACCTCATGTTAAAGACAAACACTACTTCAGAGTAAAGGGCTGGAAAACAATTTTCCAGGCAAATGGCCCCAGGAAACAGGTTGGAGTAGTCATTCTAATATTGGATAAAATCGACATTCAACCAGAAGTCATCAAAAAAGATAAGGAAGTACACTTCATATTCATCAAAGGAAAGATCTACCAAGAAGAACTCTCAATTCTGAACATCTATGCTCTGAATGCAAGTGCTCCCACATTAATAAAAGAAATTTGACTAAAGCTCAAAGCACACATTGCACCTCACACAATAATAGTATGAGACTTCAACACCCAACTATCATCAATGGACAGATCTTGGAAACACAAACTAAACAGAGGCACAGTGAAATTAACATAAGTTATGGGCCAAATGGATTTAACAGATATCTAGAGAACATTTCATCCTAAATCAAAAGAATATACCTTTTTCTCAGCACCTCTTGGAACCTTTTCCAAAATTGATCTTATAATTGGTCACAAACCTCAACTGATATAAGAAGATTGAAATAATCCCATGCCTCCTATCAGATCACTACAGAATAAGGCTGGTTTTCAATGGCAGCAACAACAACAACAGAAAACCCACATACACATGGAAGCTGAACAATGTTCTGCCCAATGATAACTTGGTCAAGGAAGAAATAAAGAAAGAAATTAAAGACTTCCTAGAATTTAATGAAAATGAAAATACAACATACTGTTAAGAGGAAAATTCATAGCTCTGAATGCCTCAAAAAAGAAACTGGAGAGAGCATATATTAGCAGCTTAACAGCACACCTGAAAGCTCTAGAACAAAAATAAGCTAATACACCCAAGAGGGGTAGAAGGCAGGAAATAATCAAATTAAGAGCTGAAATCAACCAAGTAGAAACTAAAAGAACTATACAAAGAATCAACAAAATCAGGAGCTGTTTCTTTGAGAAAATCAACAAGATAGATAAACTCTTAGTCCATCTAACCAGAGGGCATGTAGACAGTATCCAAATTAATAAAATTAGAAATGAAAAGGGAGATATAACAACAGAATCTGAGTAAATTCAAAAAATCATCAGATACTACTACAAAAGCCTATATGCAACAAAATTGGAAAACCTGGATGAAATGGACAAGTTTCTACACAGATACCACATACCAAAGTTAAGTCAGGATCAGATAAACCATCTAAACAGTCCCATAACCCCTAAAGAAATAGAAGCAGTCATTAAAAGTCTCCCAACCAAAAAAAGCACAGGACCACATGGGTTCAGTGCAGAATTCTATCAGACCTTCAAAGAAGAACTAATACCAATATTTTCAAACTATTCCACAAAATAGAAATAGAAGGAAAACTATCCAATTCATTCTATGAGGCCACAGTTACACTGATACCAAAACCTCACAAAGACCCAATAATAAAAGAAAACTTCAGACCAATTTCCCTTATGAATATCAATGAAAAAATACTCAATAAAATTCTCACAAACTGAATCCAAGAACACATCAAAATGATCATTCACCATGATCAAGTAAGCTTCATCCCAGGGATGCAGGGATGGTTCAATACCAGGAAATCCATCAATGTTATCCATTACATAAACAAGCTCAAAGAGAAAAATCACGAGGTCATCTCGTTACATGCTGAAAAAGCATTTGACAAAATTCAACATCCCTTCATGATAAAAGTCTTGGAAAGATCAGGAATTCAAGGAGCATACCTAAACATTGTAAAAGCAATATACCAATGACCAACATCAAACTAAATGGAGAGAAACTTGAAGCAATCCCACTAAAATCAGGGACTAGGCAAGGCTGCCCTCTCTGTTTAATATAGTACTGGAAGTTATAGCTAGACCAATTAGTCAACAAAAGGAGATCAAAGGGATATAAATTGGAAAGGAAGAAATCAAAATATCACTATTTACAGATGATATGATGGTATACTTAAGTGACCTGAAAAACTCCACCAGAGATCTGCTGCAGGTGATAAACACCTTCAGCAAAGTGGCCAGATACAAAATTAACTCAGGCAAATCAGTAGCCTTCCTATACTCAAAGGATAAACAGGCTGAAAATGAAGTTAGGGAAATGACACCCTTTCACAATTGTGACAAACAGTATAAAGTATCTTGGTGTGACTCTAACCAAACAAGTGAAAGATCTGTGTGACAAGAACTTCAAGTCTCTGAAGAAAGAAATCGAAGAAGACCTCAGAAGATGGAAAGATCTCCCATGCTCATGGATTGGCAGAATTGAAATAATTAAAATGGCCATCCTGTGGAAAGTAATCTACAGATTCAATGCAATCTCAATCAAAATTCCAAATCAATTCTTCATAGACTTAGAAAGAACAATTCTCAAATTCATATGGAATAACAAAAAACCAAGGATAGCAAAAACTATTCTCAACAATAAAAGGTCTTCTGGGGGAATCAGCCTCCCTGACCTCAAGCTGTACTACAGAGCAGTAGTGTTAAAAACTACATGGTATTGGTACAGTGACAGGCAGGTAGATCAATGGAATAGAATCGAAGACCCAGAAATGAACCCACACACTTATGGTCACTTGATCTTTGACAAAGGAGCTAAAATCATACAGTGGAAAGAAGACACCATTTTCAACAAATGGTGCTGTTTCTACTGGAGGTCTACATGTAGAAAAATGCGAATTGATCCATTCCTATCTCCCTGTACAAAACTCAAGTCCAAGTGGATTAAGGACCGCCATATAAAACCTGATACACTGAATCTAATAGAAGAGAAAGTGGGAAAAAGTCTCAAACACATGGGCACAGGGGAAAAGTTCCTGAATAGAACACCAGTGGCTTATGCTCTGAGATCAAGAATCAACAAATGGGAACTAATGAAATTATAAAGCTTCTGGAAGGCAAAAGACACTGTAAATAGGACAAAAAGATTGGGAAAGAATCTTTACCAATTCCATGTCTGATAGAGGGCTAATAGCCAATATATACAAAGAAATCAAAAAGTTAGACTCCAGAGATCCAAATAACCCTATCAAAAAATGGGGAACAGAGCTAAACAGAGAATTCTCAACTGAGGAATCTCGAATGGCTGAGAAGCATCTAAAGAAATGTTCAACATCCTTAGTCATCAGGGAAATGCAAATCAAAACAACACTGAGATTCTACCTCACACCAGTCAGAATGGCTAAGATCATAAACTCAGGTGACAGCAGATGTTGGCTAGGATGTGGAGAAAAAAGGAACACTTCTCCATTGCTGGTGGGATTGCAAGCTGATACAATCTTTCTAGAAATCAGTTTGACAAACCCTCAGAAAAATGAACATAATACTACCTGAGGGCCCAGCTATTCCACTCTTGGGCATATACCCAGAAGATTCTCCAACATGTAATAAGGACACATGCTCGACTATGTTCATAGTAGCCATATTTATAATAGCCAGAAACTGGAAACAACCCAGATGTCCCTAAACAGAGGAATGGATACAGAAAATGTGGTACATTTACACAATGGAATACCACTCAGCTATTAAAAACAATGACTTTATGAAATTCACTGGCAAATGGATGAAACTTGAAAGTATCATCCTGAGAGAGGTAACTCAGTCATAAAAGAATGAAAATAGTATGTACTCACTGATAAGTGGTTATTAGCCTAAAAGTTCAGAATATCAAAGAGTCACTTCATAGCAATCATTGGGCTAAGCATGAAGTTCCAGATGGTGGAGTTGGAGAAGGGACTGAAGGAGCTGAGGGAATCGGTAGCCTCTTGTGTGGAGCAACAGTATCCACTGGGCTGACCTCCTGATGCTCCCAGAAACTGGATCACTAAACAAAGAATACACATGGAGGGATCCATGGTGCTGGCCATATATGTAGCAGAGGAGGGTCTTGTTAGCCCTCAGGGGGAGGAGAGGCCCTTTGGCCTGAGGGTGTTAGATGCCCCAGTATAGGAGGGAAGAAGAGAGTGGGTGGGTGGGTGGGTGACTACCCCCATACAGGCAGGGGGAGGAGGGAGGGAATAGGGAGAGTCCAAAGAGGAGATCTGGAAAGGGGGAAACATTTGAAATGTAAATAAAGTATCAATCAATAAATAAATAAAAGTGTAATTAAAAGCAAAAGAAAAAAAAGAATACATGGACTAAAATACTTGTTATGTTTTTGTTACTTTAATTTTCAAACTTGAGTCACACCTATTTTCTGTAAACTGTATTCCAATTTTTCAGCTGTACTGTTTTATATCTATTTTGTCTTGTGTAAATGCATCACCATAAGCTTTATATTTCCTAGTCTCTGTTTGTCAAACAATTTATTCTGTATTTCTTCTTTATTATTTTGTGCCCTTATAGTAGAACATATTTCTAAAATTGAATTTCTAAAATTGAAAAATGAGATACAAATGATATAAAATATAAACAAATTCATAGCAAATATCCAGAATTCTATTTAATAAATTATAAACAAACCTCATATACAGGTTCTTTTAAATATCCCTGAGAGAATTGAAAAAATGTTTAATGAGAGAGTAACTCATGATAGTTGTGTTCTTTAACATTCAATATGGTATCAGACCTCAACGACTTATGGATAGGCTTATTATAATTCAATTAATAGATTTCACATATTATTGAAATATATAATTTCATAGTACAGGCTAAAAATAATAAAATCAAAAATCTCAGGATATATATAAGGATAAATATGAAGCTGTCTTCTTGAACCTCTCTAATTTCATATGCACATATACTATTAACAGGTACTGTATTATTTATCATTACATGTTTCTTTATATGAATTATGTATGCACAAGTATATGATATGTTTTGGTGCACATTGGAATTCCAGAGAATAAGTTTGAACAACATGTTTTCTCCTTCAAACATGAGAGTATAGAGATAGAATTCAGGTAATCAGGATTGATTGGCAAGAGTGCTTACCCTGTGAGGCATCCTGTCTCCCAAGTTTGTGCCTTAATTTCTAAGACATTAACATATGTAGTTGCTTTCCCCTGAGATGTAAAGCACATATTAATATGATGTATGTATTAATTTATTTCCTCATGTTGTTATTCTTTAATCACATTAAATGTTTACAAAATTAATACTTTTTTAAAAAATGCCAAAAATGTAAATATATTCATAAAGGATAAAAATGTGCTGCATTTTTTGTTTAACCTTACGACAAGAAGAGTACTGAATTTGTGCTGAACAGCTCCACTTTAATCTGTAGCTCTTCTCAAGATCACCTCCACAGCTCTAAATAAGTAGATCCTACTCTATTTTTAAGCTCACTGATTTCTTATAGTATATCAACTGTCCACATTCTAACCTCACTTACATGAAGCCTGTGGTCATACCTACTTGCTCATTATTATATTTGCAATTTACATTTTGCTGGAGATAGATGGGTAGCTTATATAAATAATTAACATATTAAAATTATTTATTTATCTCTTAAATTTTTATTTAATATTGAGTTTTTAACCCTATGCAACATTTCTGGCACCTTTCTTTCCCTGTCCTCATCTCCTACCTCCTAGATCTCTCTCATTCTCTTAAACATCACCTCCCTCTAAATATTTCTGTATTACACAGGAAATTAAAATGACCTTAGGTCACTGCAGCATTATAAATAATTGTGACATCTCCTCTGCTTTAAAGAATTCACAACCTAAATCTGCCTTTCTAGAATAAATTAATTAAGAACTAGGCTCTAAATATGTGATAAAATTTACAGAATAAATAAAATTAGGAAGAAAAGGCAATAAAGGTTTTAATTGAATTGATTATTATTTCATACTCATGGGCTTACTCTAAATAGAGGAGTGTACTGATATTTTCAGTAATTTTGCATAATAAACAGAAATTTGAGTAAATTCCCAACCATAATTTTTTAAAGTAATCATTGTGTTCAATGCTCAAAAGATTTGCAGCTAATAATTTTAGAATCTAATAATTTATAAATATGTTTTACAGTTCAATTATTTAAATGGCTATAGATTTAATATTTTTCAATGAACATTCATTTTAGTCCCCAATGATTATCAGAATAAAATAAAACTATAAAACTTGTAACATTTAAGTATGGTAAGTTCAAATTATGTACCTAAACAAAATTGAGTTTATTAGTCTAGAAATTCTGTAATATAGGAAAGGATGTCTAATCTTGTAATTGAGATTAATTATGTAAATTATAGTCATCAAAGTAGGAATCACAGATTCAGGGTATTTTACACAGTCTAACCTTATAACAGGTTTTCATATTTGAATTAAATTTAATGGACTTCACCCATTTCTCATGGTAAGAAAAATACGTTGTGGTTAGTATGCCTTCAAAGTTACTACAACCTTATCTATTCAGGACAAAAATAATTTTAATTCATTACATATTAAAATAAAAGCTCAATACCAAATCAGCTACAATGATTTACTATATAAAAAAAAGTCAAAATAAAATAAACAAGAGAAAATTTATTAATCTGTAAATTTGTTTTGAAATTACTACTATTTTACAACATATATACATTATTCCAATTTATATTTAAATTTACAGTTATACTTTTAATTAAATGTAATGTTAAAATTTATAGACTAAGAATAAATGAATAAAAATTTTCATGCCAAAATTTTCATGAAAAACATATCTTAGAATATAGTAAATTATACTATATTGTTTTAGATTGTCCTATTTCATTATTATACAGTGATTTCTGAAAGATCTCTGATACGGCTTCTCAGCTCAGAGACTATTGAACTGTACTATAGCCAAGAGGTCACAATGATGCCTGATGATTGAACAAATGAGCCTCTTAGCACTCACCATTTATCGTAGCTGCAATCTCTCCCAAGGCCTTGCTAAGGCTTCTAGTTCTCCTGTGTTCCACGAAGTTAGGAAGCACTAACATAGAACTGTTATATTAGGTTACATTTCAGGCTATGATATTCATCATGAACACTCTAGCTAAGGAGAGGAGGACATTGGCAAGATGAAATACAGATGGTGACAGAAGTGTGGAAAATATTGAAAGGTGATATAATTAGCATTCAAGTAAAGGTTCAAAGACAGTTCTTGCTGCTTGAAAGCATAAATGTTACACTTTAATAATCATACAGGAATATTATGTAGGTTGCTTATTATAAAAGGGGGAAAAGTTTCTTACTTGAGCTCATGGACTATACTGAACCCTAAATCTATTGATAATTCGCTGTCAAAGATCTAGAGAAAAGATTCCTTTCCAATTTATTTGTAAAACCATAACTGTTCAGTCTATTTTCCTCCTAAATTCTTCATACAGCCCTTTTCAACTGTGGTGGACACATTTGGCTACTTACAGTTCCTAAATTATAGTAATTGTCCATATTTTAGTACCACTAATCAATATTTCTTTACTATCAGGTAAGGATGTATATTCTTTTATATTTTAAAACTGCTGCTGACATAGTGTGATTCTCCAAAATTTTTAAATGTATTCATCCTTTCTACAATGTCCTTAAGATGTTGCAATTTTCGAACCTTGCACTTCCTGGTGAAATAAAGTACACTATTAACCAGATGACTATTTGGACCTATTTCTCAGTCTCATCAGTAAATCATGTCTGCCTCATTATTGTTTTTCTGGTTCTTTTAAGAATAAAGAAATAATTAGAAGAATGATTGAGGATATTCAGTTATTTCTGCCTAAAACCTGACAGTGATTGTTCTAGTCCTTATAGTCCTAAATAAGACATTTGAGTATGTAAAAAAACCACACTATGTTACATTGCCTGAAATTCTAAATATCAGGTTTTAATTGTAGCTTGCCAATGGTACTAATCAGAGAATTGGGCAAAGCAGGCATTGAACATTCTACAGTTAGTACTGAATAGACAAACCTAGTCTTCAATGACAACAGTACCTTTGAGCATAGTCTACATCTCCAGTCATCTTCTTCCAGGACTTTGTGCCTCTGCAGATTGAATTTCAAACACACAGTCAACTGAACAGTTGTGAAACTCTGTCCTGACTTTTTCTACTTCAGATATTGTGTGTCAGGAAATAAATTTTCCCTTAGGGCTCTCATTATTCTAAAGATATGCAATGAGAAAAAATATGCAATTATCAGTGCTAATTCCCAATTGTCAAGTTATTTTTCAAGTAATTCCATGTCATGTCTAAATTTTCAGCTCATAATAAAGGTTTTGAGTATGTAGATCACTGAATAGTTGTGTGAAAATGCTTACTCTGATACAGCACGTATGAATGAACGTAAGATCCTGTATATTTCTTAGGAACCTAAAGCTATACAACAGACAGAGACCCCAGTGGTATAACTAGTTTCTCCAAGTATCTAACTGCCTTGGTTTGTTCCCAATTTAAGAAACTCAGGAGAACCAAAATGGTCTAACTAAAGAGGAATCAGGAGTATTCTATCAGGACTAAATACTTAAAAAACAGAACAATCTAAAATATTAAACTATCAAAATGATTTGTAAGACTAAAATAAGTGTCTTTAATACTAACCAATTTACTTTGCTTTTTATATTTTTCCCTTACTTTTTATTATCTAAGCATTAAAAAGAGTAAAGCCAGAAAATCATACAGAGCATATAACATAAAATTAAGATTCTTTGACATTCAACACAATACAGCATTTCAATGTTCTAAAGAAATTCAAAATACCTTTGATGCTAATTTTCATAGAAAAGAATTACAGGAAACAGGCAAGCATTCACAGAATAATTTTACTAGTGTGGTTACTTAGAATAATAACTATATGAAATATGAATTTTTTTAAAAATACCTGAAACAGTTTTTCATATCATAATAAATTATAGTGAAAGAATTGAAAGTTAGTAAATCACAGTTTATTAGATATATAGTAACTATCTTCATATGTTTTTCATATTCTGTTTATAATATATGTTTGGCTTTTGCTTTACATTTTATTTTGTATTTACTTTTATTAATAAATATTAATGTATATACTTACATGTATATATGTGGATATTATATGTTATATATTTATATGATTAGATTTAAGTATCTCTTTTCCATTTATGCACTATAGTTTGAAGTAGAATCCCCATAAGCTCAGATCCATGGACATCATGAATAATAAGGAATATGCTGAGACAGTAAGGTCCAACTTTATTCCTTGCTCAATTTGAAACATCACATAATGTTAGAGTCTCCAGAATACTATCTAGGGACAACTCTATAGAGCTACAGCCACATCACTTATTCCTCTTCCCTTCATCTAATGTCCTACACCCACACAATATGGAATATGAAAAAGGTTTGATAAATAATAATAGTTAAATTGGAGAATAATCCAATTATTCTTGTAACCCTCAAAAATGAATGAATGGATGGATCAATAAAGAAATAAATTTCTTTCTGGGCTTGGCCAGTGTCCTGAGCAGACCTTTTGTGTGAACTCCTCAGCTAGTCCCACAACACCCAGAGGAAGCTCCACTCCCAGGCACTCTAACATTTCCAGGATTACAGGATCACAGGAACATGTTCACACCAGAATCTTAAGATTGCAGAGGCAGCTTGACTCCCAGAAGCTCTGTCATACCCAGGGTCTTAGGATCACAGGATCCAAGAAACACAGGATCCCAGAGACAGCTGGTCTCTGAGGACTTCTGACACAACCAGGATCACAGAAAGGACAGGCTGCAGTCAGATAAGAGGATGGCAGGTAGCAATAGAGATAACCAGATGCCAGAAGGTAAGCACAAGGACATAAGCAACAGAAACTAAGGTTACCTAGCATCAACAGAACCCAATTCTCCCACCATAGCAAATCCTGGATACACCATCACACCAGCAAAGCAAGATTTGGATCTAAAACCACTTCTCATGATAATGATAGAAGACTATATTTTTATTTATTTTTTTTAATACTTTATTTACATTTCAAATGTTTCCCCCTTTCCAGATCTCCCTTTTGGAACCTCCCGATCCCCTTCCCCTCCCCTGCCTCTCTGTATTCTCTACCCATCCACCCACTCACGGACTTTCGTCTTCCCCCCCTTGGCATTCTCCTATACTGGGCATCTAACACCCTCAGATCCAAGGGCCTCTCTGCCCCCTGATGGCTAACAAGACCCTCCTCTGCGACATTATATGGCCAGCACCATGGGTCCCTCCATGTGTATTCTTTGGTTAGTGATCCAGTCTCTGGGAGCATCAGGAGGTCAGCCCAGTGGACACTTTGCTCCCTCTGAGGGGATGCCAACTTCCTCAGCTTTTTTAGTCCCTTCTCCAACTACTCCAACTGGGACCTCATGCTCAGCCCAATGGTTGCTGTGAAGTGACTCTTCTGTATTCCAAACTTTTGGGCTAATAACCACTTATCAGTGAGTACATACTGTGTTCATTCTTTTGTGACTGGGTTACCTCGCTCAGGATATTTTCAAGTTCTATCCATTTGCATGCAAATTTCATGAAGTCATTATTTTTAATAGCTGAGTAGTATCCCATTGTGTAAATGTACCACATTTTCTGTATCTATTCCTCTGTTGAGGGACATCTGGGTTGCTTCCAGTTTCTGGCTATTATAAATATGGCTGCTATGAACATAGTGGAGTATGTGTCTTTATTACATGTTGGAGCAACTTCTGGGTATATGCCCAGGAGTGGAATAGCTGGGTCCTCAGTTAGTATTATGTTCATTTTTCTTAGGGTCTGCCAAATTGACTTCAAGAGAAGTTGAATCAGCTTGCAATCCCACCATCAATGAAGGAGTGTTCCTCTTTCTCCACATGACAGCAAACATCTGCTGTCATCTGAGTCTTTGATCTTAGCCATTCTGACTGGTGTGAGGTTGAATCTCAAGGTTGTTTTGATTTTCATTTCCCTGATTATTAAGGATGTTGAACATTTCTTTAGGTGCTTCTTAGCCATTCAAGTTTCCTCAGTTGAGAATTCTGTTTAGCTCTGTTCCCCAATTTTTGATAGAGGACTTTTGAAGGGACATAAATAACACCCTTAACGAAATACCAAAGAACACGGGTAAACAGCTAGAAGCACTTAAAGAGGAAACTCAAAAATCCCTTAAAGAATTACAGGAAAACACAACCAAATGAGTGAAGAAATTGAACATAACCATCTAGCATCTAAAAATGGAAAGAGAAACAATAAAAAAGTCAGAAAGGGAGACAACCCAGGGGATTGTAAACTTAGGAAAGAGATCAGGAGTCATAGATGCAAGCATCACCAACAGAATACAAGAGAAAAAAGAGAAAATCTCAGGTGCAGAAGATAGCATAGAAAATATTAACACAACGGTCAAATAAAATGCAAAATGTTCCTAACACAAAACATCCAGGAAATCCAAGACACAATGAGAAGATGAAATCTAAGGATAAGTGGTATAGAAGAGACCGAAGAGTCCCAACTTAAAGGGCCAGTAAATATCTTCAACAAAATTATAGAAGAAAACTTCCCTAACCTAAAGAAGAGATGCCCATGAACATACAGGAAGCCTACAGAACTCCAAATAGACTAGACCAGAAAAGAAATTCCTCCCTTCACATAATAATCCAAACACAAAAATACACTAAACAAAGAAAGAATATTAAAAGCAGTAAGGGGAAAAGGTCAAGTAACATATAAAGGCAGACCTATCACAATTACACCAGACTTCTCACCAGAGACTATGAAAGCTAGAAGATGCTGGGCAGATGCCATACAGACCCTAATAGAACACAAATGCAAGCCCAAGCTACTATATCCAGCAAAACTCTCAATTACCATAGATGGAGAAAACGAGATATTCCATGACAAAACCAATTTTACATAGTATCTTTCCAGAAACACAGCCCTACAACAGATAATAGATAGAAAACACCAACACAAGGAGGGAAGCTACACCCTAGAAAAAGCAAGAACGTAATCTTCTTTCAACCCAAAAGAAGATAGCCACACAAACATAAAACTAACATCAAAAATAACAGGAAGCAACAATTACTCTTCCTTAATATCTCTTAACATCAATGGACTCAATTCCCAAATAAAAAGCCGCAGACTAACAGACTGGATATGCAAACAGGACCCAGCATTTTGCTGCATACAGGAAACGCACCTCAGTTACAAAGACAGACACAACCTCAAGAGTAAAAGGTTGGAAAACAATTTTCCAAACTAATGGTCCCAAAAAACAAGCTGGAGTAGCCATTTTAATATGGAATAAAACCAACTTTCAACCAAAAGTTATCAAAAAGGACAAGGAAGGACACTTTGTACTGGTAAAATAGAAATATTTAAGGGGTAACTTCAGCAAGTGTTATAGGTATCTGATGAATCTCAGTGTAATGGCTTTGGGAAATGCAAAGGAATGTTGGTCTTTGCTCAGAGTGAAGCTAACACATCTTCAAGGGAGAATGTTGTAGATATTTGCATTTTATAGTCACATTAGGGAGGTGAGTCCTGTATATTTTAGAAGACTAATATTTGTTTTCTCAGAATTTAGTCAGGAATTGTCAACTGATTTCTAGTTTTGTGTGATGATAGTAAGATTTTCAAAACCTACTGAAAACAAGTAACATTAAACTTGATTTATGAGATTAGGTTGTGTGCTATTTTGACTGAAGTCAACCTTCCTTAGTCATTTTTATGGAGAAAAAATGAATGACCTATAAAACTGTAAGTGTCGATCTGTCAGAAATAATTTCCAATTGCATAATACTTTTACAAAGTGATTTAATTTATTTTAATCATATTTATAATGTGATATTATAATATGATGATAATATTGGCTTCTAAATTTTAGCCTATATGATAACATTTTAATTATTATAGAAATGTCTACAAGTAATTTCATAATTTATTACTTCTGTATTTAATTTTGACATGTTTCTCATAATTGACCATTGTATATAATACTGTGATAGATATCCCAGAATTTGTATATATGTCTGTCAACATAAATTCTTAGAAATAAGTTTACTATGTAAAATTTTATGCACAATTTAAAAAAATTAATTAATTGATTAATTAATAGATAAAATTTCAACAAAAGAAAAAAATAATGAAGTAAATCAATACAAAAAAATAACCCCAGCTCTTCCAGCTAGTCAGGTTACTATGCTTAATAGTTTAACATTTTTCATTTTGCCACCTTTAAAATAGTACATTTTACACACAAATATTCATATATATATATATATATATATTCATATATAATGGAATATTTGTCACAATTATTATGCTGTCATCATAGGTAGAATTATACTTATGATATGGAAAATTGTCAGTAATGGAACAGGATTGATTTGTACTATTAATATAATTTTACAAATTGTACATGTGAATCTTAAATTTTCAAACTTATTAATTTTATTTTCTCAAAATGTTGAACACCCAGAAATACTGAGCATCACTTTAAAATTTTCTTTAATTAAAAGGATTAAGTGAACTCTGAAAAGTAGTTATTAACACAATATATCACTTGGACTGGTCTGCCAGAGAACTACTACTCAAGAGTAAAATGTTTTAATCTTTCAGTGTGATAGACAAGTTATAAGTTTTAACATATCCTTAAGACAAGAACATAAGTGAGCCATAAAATATTTGATTTACAAACTGTTCTGAACTAGATTTAGTTAAAAAAATACATAGCACCATTGAATGACAACAAATCATTGATGGATATAGATGATATAGAATTCAGAAACTTCCCTTAAATATTTCATAAAAGGCATAAGAAAAATACTAAGGACGTAATAAGTTTAAGTCTTTTTCTAGGACCTTGACAGCAATAAAAAGTGAGAAAAAAAAAAAAAACTTCTGCTTGTATATGTCATTCTCAATAATTTTGGAAAAGATGGGAAATCACAAAATAACAAATCAACAGACATACAACTAGGATCCTGATTCAGAAAAAGGCTCAATACATAGAAGTTTCTATGACATAGATTTTAAATGGCATTAGAGTATTTGAAGTTGTAGTCATGACCACCAGTCAACACAGGTACCTCGAATGGGGGTGTGGGATTTAAAAGACAAGCACAAGAGAAGAATGGAGCCAAGACAAACTTCTGATTAACGCTCAACTTCATTGGAAAGCAGCAAGCTTATAAAGGCAAAAGCCATAAGCCCAACTCCTAGATTTGACTGATGATATAAATCACCTTATGCCTGCAGCCAGTGGCATAGGTTGCCATTTCTCAGCACAGATCTCTTATCAGATCAAAGGGTAGGGAAATTCCACTAAGTGTTGTGATAGCAAAAATAGCTGATGGGGCAACTCCTCCTATGCAGGCCAGGGCATAGCCTCCAAAGTACCTCCTTCTATGTTTTGTTTTGTTTTGTTTTGTCTTTTTAAAAAAAGCTTTACAGCAAGCCAGATAGGGGCACAGGTTATGTCTGTTTTCCTTATCACATCTATGGAGAGGGCAGCATAAGGGTGACTGTTCCTATCTTAGGTAGGCCAACTCTTGTGGACTCTTACCTGTCAATGACTATCCAGTCCTTAACTCCTGAACTCTTCCACATATTATTAGGTCTTATGCTTCAACTGAGCAAGCCACACAATCAGCTACTCTGGGTCCATATTCGGACATTGATCTCTGAGGGCCATCATGAAATTAACGGCCTTCCAATGAAACACCCATTGTCTATGCTGTATGTTCCACAGGTACCAGAACAGGAGAAGGATACTTAATACCCCCTCCATCCAATTAGGACATAGGTAGGATCCAAATGGGATCAAAGTGGGATCAAAGAGCTTTTAAATCTTATTCCAAATTTTACCTACAAAAGAGGAATCCATGTCCCAAACATTGATACATATAAAGAAAAGATTAGCAATGTCCTGGGTTAATCTCAGGACAAATTCAGAAACTCATTATTCCATTGTCCTTTAACAAAAGTAGCCAATTTCGGCCATTCTAAAGAAGTATTTTTAACTGAAAATGGGATCATGCAGAAAGGGTTATAGCACGAGTCACAATCAAATTTAGCCATTATCCCAAGGGTCTCAACCTTTTCTGCCAAAAGGTCAATAGCAAAGTTGGGGGAAGGGGCACAAGGGCCCACAAATCTTCAGTCATCATCATTGGAAGTTGCATCAGGATCAGGATGCCACATCCATCTGCCAGACCAATAGCTCTGGCAGCCAGCAGATAAAGTTTTAACCATCCTTTTTTTCCTTTGAATGTGAAACACAGAACAACAATCACCCAACAAAACAAAAACACAGACATAAACTGACAGACATGGACAGATTGATGCACCAAAGGCAGACAATAGACAGAGAAGGAGGATAACTAGATGTGCCCAAGGGACCCAGATATACTACCTAAAGGACCCAGAACCAGAACTAAGCATTCATCCAGCAAGAGCCAGAGAGGAAGCAGATCTCCTGACCTCTTCCTGTCCCTAGGAGAGCTTTGGAACAGCTTATATTCAGTTTCCTTCTCTTAGCATCCCAGACACAGAGGACTGATGATGCTTTTCTGAAACCCATTCTCTCTTGCATGTGAACTATCTCTAATCAGAATCCAAAGACTAAAAGCATCTATGAAAATTATCTTTGGTCCTCTGTCTAGGGAGATCCAAGCACAAGAATCTACAGTATGGACCATTCTGCTGAACATATCAGTGGGAGGTCAGGAACATAGGCCCAGTAGACTTCACTGAGTGCAGGAACTGCCATCATCGTCAGTAATGGAATCAGCAGGAAAGTGAGATTGTTCCATTTGCCACACCAACCTTTCTGACAACCACTGCTCCTCATTTTTTTTCCTGTGGAAAAAAACACAAACATGCCCTCTTCTCCACATGAGCACAGGGTTGGGTGCATGCCATTGATCTGTCATAAGATCCTTCCATTTCCTCTGGGCATAAGTATGTTGAGTTGTAGGGTGCCATAGACACTCAGCAGATAGTTTCTTGGCATTGTTGTTTGGAATAAGGAATAAGCATTTCATCAGGTTATTTCCTAAAACACTTTTGTGATTCTATCCTACAATTCTGTATTAACACAGGAACAGCATCACAATAGGGCATTAAAACTTTACTTGGAAACAAAGAAAGGTGAATCCATATTAATGGTCCTTTTTGCCAGAGAACTGCTGTGGGCACATGAGTAGCAATAACGCAAACAGCCAACAATTGATCATAGTCTATATAATGTATCTGTTGTTGGCTAATAACTTCCTCTACTTTCTGTAAATCTCTGTATCCCTCATCAGTGAATTGTCAAGGGGAATTAGGATTTGCATCCGCCTAGAGAATATCAAACAGAGGCTTGAGTCCTCCAGTGGTAGGCTTAAGGTGAGGTCTTAGTCAATTAATATCTACCAACTTTAGAAAATTATTTAAAGTAAATAAATTATCTTTCCTTATTGGAATTTTCTGTGTCACAATTGGTTTAGGATATAACTGATGTCCCAAATATTGAAAAGGATATTATCTTCAAATCTTTTCTGGGGCAAGAACTACTCCTCAAAAATTTAAAGCTCATTACATAAGAGCAAAGGCTTGTAGTAAACCTCCTTCAGAGGGATCAGCTAATAAAATACCATCTATATAATGAATAATATACACAAAATATTCAAAGTCTCAACTTCTTATATTGAAGCTATGACAAAACTATTACTTAATCTAGGGCTATTTGTCATTCCTTGAGGCAAAACTTTCCAATGATAGCACTTCATGGGTTCTTTAAAATTACAAGCAAGCTCATTAAATGCAAATTTCCCATAATCACCAGCATGCAAAGGGAGAATATAAAAACAATTCTCTAAATCCATAATAATTTTATACGCATTTCCTGGAATGGCAGCTGGAATAGGCAAGCCAGGCTGCTACGCACCCACAAGTTCCATAGCCTCATCAACCCTTCACAAACCCTGCAGCAATCTCCACCAGATTGATTTTTTTCTTAATTACAAATATATATGAGTTAGAATCCTGAGCCTGTGATCGAACTGCTAGCTGCAGCCAATGGAACACTGGCAATTTAACCACAATCTTCAGGTTTCCCTTGCAACACCAGAGCCTAGCCACAACTTTGGAAAGTAAAACTCAACCTCTAACAAGCAATCCAGTCTCTCCACCATCAACACCAAGTGCATCACCCCCATGCTACAAAGTTTGGCTGCCAGTTCTTATATATGATTGCATGATTGTATAGCTTTTAATATCTCATTAAAGAAACAGTGTTTAAATCATATCTCTTATGAGTCTGGTTTCTAGGATAAGAATTATCGCAATTTATAGGTATCTTTAAAGACTGGTTTCCCTGGGTTGGCTCATACCATGTGGAATTGTCTAGAATTACTCCAACCCTGAGTTTTAAGCCAAATCTTGTTACCAATGTTACAAATTTTTAATCATACCCAATAACTTTTTAGTCAATAATATATTACCATGACATGCAGAACATATTTGTACATTTAAGCAAACATAAAGTATCCATACATTTACTTATTTAGACAGAATTTTCTTACTTTTTTTCTAGTGGCAATTTCAAGGGAGGAGCAACTTGTCACCTGCTGAACCCAATACACAGAGATTTTCTAGGAGAAACAACCATCAGCTTTCTTACCATAGAAGCTGAGAAGCTGCTGACCCCTTTAAGAGAGTCATGTGCAGACAATCAGCCCCTGGGGGACTTTTCCAGCTGTGCTAGGCTCCTTGCTACAGGTGCAGGGCATTTTATCAGTTTTTGTTGTGCAAATTGAGATTGCTCCTTCTTCCTCCTCCTCCTCCTCCTCCTCCTCCTCCTCCTCCTCCTCCTCCTCCTCCTCCTCCTCCTCCTCTTCTTCTTCTTCTTCTTCTTCTTCTTCTTCTTCTTCTTCTTCTTCTTTGAAATGAGCTAAAACTAAATCAAGAAGTGGAGCCAAGATACAGTCCTGTGCTTCCTGGGGATGCTCTGATAAATTCAGAAATGGATTTCCTTGGCTTGGCAGCAGCTTCATTGCCTCATAAGCTGCATGTTGAGGATGTTTGGGGGTCTGAGGCTGACACCTCCTCCTATTTCCTGACTCTTTATACAAGGGTCAACCCTTTTTCTCTGTTTTCCATCTGCACTCATTGGCACAATGGCTCCTTTTCTTATAAAGGGCACATAATCCAGGGGATCAGTTCTGTTGTTCTTCCATTCCTCTATTTTTCAAAAAATCTCTCTTAAAATATCCCAAGTCAGCTACAGAGCCTATAATTCAGCACAATTGCAAGCACAGCAAGATGTCCTTAAGTGTGCATAGGTGGCACTGAAATTATGGTGGTAACCACATGCTATGAGATTAGTCTTCAGACATGCCCCATAACAAGTCTGATAGTGTAAACCCAACCCACTACTCATCCATCATGAAGTCATAGACCATAGAAGAGATACTACTCCTGCCAATTTCTTCAACAGTTATAATTTTAAATGTATTTGAAACACTTACTCTTACATCTTCAGGCTGGATTACCTCTTTACTCTCATTAAAGAAGCTTCTTTTTCTAACACATGGAGCCCATGCAGAAAAGGCACAACTTGGCAAAATGCAAATAATTAACTCTAAATTCTTCTCCCCCAACTGATGCATCTGTAACATGACATCTATACCTGAGGCCCAGGGAGCATAGCAAAATAGGATGCGAAAGATTAGAACAAACAGATGGCTAGCAAGTATGCTATGAGATAGCATCTTGTATTATGACAGGGAAGCAACACCCATAAAATATTGACTTATCTTTACCTAACCAAGACTAGCACACTGACAATACCAACAGACATGCCAACTAGATGGTGAAATATAAGGTTTTGCCTGAGATCAAGAGCTGCGAGCAGCTAATAGCTGATGAGAGAGGGAGAATCAGACTTCTCCAGCATTGAGTTCGCTGATAGTTACTCCAATTGCAGTGCTCAGCCCTAAATGCACATAATCAACACTAAATGGTTTTAACAGGATATGTATGTATGAATGCTTATGTGCTTATATATATGTGTGAAATGATTATGAGAGGGTATTAGGTTCATGTGTGGTAGTGGAGGGCAGAGATGTGAAGTGAGAATGATGAAAATAGTGTACTTATGTATAAAATTATCAAAACACATTAAATTAAATATAAAAAATAATGCTATGCTTGGGCTTGCAAATCTGAATAGTCACTGTCAATGAGTTAAAGTGTCTGACAATCTGAAAGCAAACCCTTCCTGAAAGTGATAGCTTAAATATCCCAAACTCTCCAGAAACCGACAGAACTCTTGTTTTCAGAATTTCATTTTCAAATATTTTCTAGAAAAACATGTTCCATAATATATAAGACACTTTAATTAATAAATTTCCTTGGTTTCATTTTCATACATGTAAAAAGGTCTTCTAGTTATTCTCACTTTCTACCTCCTGAAACTTGCACCTTGTCAATTCTTGACGTTATTGCATTTTTGTTTTTGTTTCTTTCTTGGTCTGTTTAGTTCTGTTCAGCTATCAACTAAGTTTAACTAAGACCATGTTATGGCTACAGTTATGAAATTTAAAGGCACTATGTTAAAGAAAAGAAAACCATCCTTATGTATAAATAAATACAATAAATATAATTGAGCCTAAAGAAATTCAGAATCAGCTAATAATATCTATTAGAACTCGATAAAAATAAAGCAAGCTATAGATTGCAAGATTCTTACAAAAGCTGATTGAATTTTTCCAGAATACATATATAATGAAATCTTTACTTTTTCTGAGAGTCTGTTGTAAAACGTAAAACAGGCATGACTCACTGTCTTTTATTGTGTGTTTCATTTCATATTAGTTTAGCTAACCTTCCTATGAATTTTAAGACTGTTTTTCTAAATCTGTAAAAAATGTCATAACAATTGATAGACCATTGCATCTCTACAAGGTTTTTCATTCGATGCTCACTTACAGAAGTTTAGGACCTTGGGTGCAGTGGGTCTTTCTCACTTCTAATGCCTTACTTATTTCCTTATTCATAGATTTAAATTTTTCTTTATGAAGATCTTTCAATTCTTAGGTTTAATTTATAAACATCATGGGAATTCTTGTTTTTGTTTATTTGTTAGTTGTTGTTTTTTGTTTTGTTTTGTTTTGTTTTTTAGGTTGTAGTGACTGGGATTTTTTCCAGAAATTACTTTTAGTTTCTTTCCTGTTGGTATATACAAAGGGTTTGAAATTTTCTTAGTTAATTTGCATAATGCCACTGTGATAAGATTCTTCATTAGTTCTAGAATCGTTCTGGTGGGATCTTTATTATCTTTTATGTATAGTATTATATTGCCTACAAACAAAACTAATTTTAAATACTTATTAGTCTCTTCTGTTTTCTTCTTGCTATTAATTGCAATCTCTAGGATGTGAGGATATACTTTTATTTTTATTCTTCCTAAATGTCTCTATTATTATTTATTATTATTATTATTATTATTATTATTATTATTATTATTATTATATCTTTTTTTACAATCCAGTCATTATCTCATTCCTGGTCCTCTCTCCAACAGTTCCTCATCCCATTCCTCATCCCCCGTCTCTTAAAGGATGTCCCCAACCAACTCCCCACCCCAACAGACCTCCCCACTCCCTGGAGTTCAAGTCTCTTAAGGGTTAGGTGAGTACCTCTTCTCTCACTGAGGCCAGACCACACAGTCCTCTGCTGTATATGTGTTGGGGGAATATCATATCAGCTAGTATATGCTGCCTAGTTGGGGGCTCAGTGTCTGAGAGATCTTGAGGATCCACGTTTTTTGAGACTGCTGTTCTTCCTATGAGGTTGCTCTCCCCCTTTTCTTCTTTCAGCCTTTCCCTAATTCAACCTCAGGGGTCTCCAGCTTCTGTCCATTGGTTGGATTTAAGTATCTGTATCTGATTCTTTCAGCTGCTTGTTGGGCCTCTTGGAAGACAGCCATGCTAGGCTCCTGTCTGTAAGAACACCATAGCACCAGTAATACTGTCAGGCCTTGGAGCATCCCTTTGGGCTGGATCCCAATTTGGCTTGGTCACTAGACTTCCTTTCTATAAGTATATTCTCCATTTTTGTCCCTGAATTTCTTTTAGACTGGATCAATTCTGAGTCAGAGTTTTTGACTGTGGAATTACAACTGTATCCCTCCACTTGATGCCCTGTCTTTCTACTAGAGGAGGACTCTACAAGTTTCCTCTGCCCACTGTTGGGCATTTCCTCTAAGGTTCCTCCCTTTGAGTCTTGAGATTCTCTCACCTCCCAGGTTTCTGTTACATTCTAGAGGATATTCTCACCTTCTACCTTCTTCATTGCCTGTTCCCATTCTTTTTGTTGGCACTCAGAACTTTACTCCTCTTCTTCCCAATACTTGAACATGTTTCCATTTTCTTTCCTGTAATTGTTTTTTATCTCTGTCCCATGTGGGATTAAAGCATCCTCACTTGGGCTCTTCAGCTTGTTAACCTTCTTGAGTTCAGTGGATTGTATCCTGGGTATTCTGTATATTTTTGGCTAACATCCACTTATTAGTGAGTAGGTACCATGCATGAACTTTTGGGTCTGAGTTACTTCACTGTACTGGCTAGTTTTGTGTGTCAACTTGACACAAGCTAGAGTTATCACAGAGAAAGGAGTTTCAGTTGAGAAAATGCCTCCATGAGATCCAGCAGTAAGGCATTTTCTCAATTAGTGATCAAGGAGGGAGGGCCCCTTTTGAGTGGTACCATTTGTGGGCTGGTAGTCTTGGGAATTATAAGAAAGCCAGCTGAGAAAGCCAGGAGAAGAAACAAACCAGTAAGCAACATTCCTCCATGGCCTCTGCATCAGCTCCTGCTCCTTGACTTGCTTGAGTTCCAGTCCTGATTTCCTTTTGTGATGAACAGTAATTGGAAGTGTAAGCTTAATAAATCCCTTCCTCCTCAACTTGCATCTTGGTCATGATACTTGTGCAGGAATAGAAACCCTGATTAAGACAAATTGGTACCAGTGTAGTGGGGTATTCCTGTGACAACCTAACCATGTTTTGGGGAGGACTATGGAAGGACTTTGGAACTTTGGGCTAGAAGATTCATTTGGTGTTAAGAGCTCTATGGGATATTATGTAGGAGCTTGGAAGATAATGTTGAGAACAGTGTAGAAGATGGAGGCCTGACTTGTGAAATTTCAGAGGGAAGATTAAAGACTCTTATCAGGGCCATTGCTAGTTTGACTGTGAAGGTTCTGTGGTTTTGGTTAGCTGGGGCTGAAGGATCAGCTGTGATTAACAAGATACCAGAACTACTGAAGCAAAACCATTGTATTACTGGGATTATTGATGCTGGTTAGCTGGAGCTGGGAAATTGGTGGTGATTGGGAAGAGACTAGCATCAATGAGATGAAATCTTCTGAGAAGTGTTTTCTGAGAGCACAGAGGCTGTGTTTCAGAGATAGTCAACGTTGTACCTCGTGCTGTGGCTGGACTTAGTAATGTGTAAGAGTTACCCAGGTGGTACTGGTTTTGGAGGCAAGAAGATACCACATAGAGCAGCTGAGGCCTGGGCACTGTGAGAGCCTGGGGAAGGTCATTGGTGAAGGTGCAGCCTCAGTTGCAATTGATGGCCCAGGACTGAAGGGGTCAGGAAGAGAAGGTGAGGCTTGGCACCATGAAGAGAACCTATGAGATGCTGTTAGTAAACCCTAGTTGCAGTGGAAGACAGCAGTGTTTTGGAGATGCCAGTACCATGAGATGACCACCAAGAACAGCAGCAGCAGTGGACTACAGCCATCTGGATCCTAGAATTCAGGGTATGTGCTACAAAGGGCAGAGCTGGAGAAGTGACTCAAGCCCTTAGAGGAATCCAGAAGATCGTGAGTGGATCTGTCATTGGACAGTTGGAGTTTGGTTTTGCTTTTGATTGTGACTGTGCCCTGATCTATTTTCCCTCCTGAAGTAAGAAGGTATTTTAGTGGAGTCCACAGTTAAGAGACTTTGAATTTTTAAAAGACTTTGAATTTTAAGAGATTGGATGCTTAAAAGGGACTGAAATGTTAATATGTAAGAATTTGAAAAGACTGTGGGACTTTTAAAGTTATTTAGATCTTGGGGATGAATAAGAAAGTAAGGGTCGAGGCTTATTGGTGATGTGTTTGTGTGTCACGTTGACAAGGGGTCAATTGTACTGGCTAGTTTTGTGTGTCAACTTGACACTAGCTGGAGTTATCCCAGAGAAAGGAGTTTCAGTTGAGAAAATGCCTCCATGAGATCCAGGTGTAAGGCATTTTCTCAATTAGTGAACAATGGGGGAGGGCACCTTGTGAGTGGTACCATCTGTGGGCTGGTAGTCTTGGGCATTTTAAGAAAGCCAGCTGAGAAAACCAGGAGAAGAAGCAAGCCAGTAAGCAGCATTCCTCCATGGCTGCTGCATCAGCTCCTGCTCCTTGACCTGCTTGAGTTCCAGTCCCGACTTCCTTTCGTGATGAACAGCAATTGGAAGTATAAGCTTAATAAATCCTTTCCTCCCCAACTTGCATCTTGGTCATGATGTTTGTGCAGGAATAGACATCCTGACTAAGACACTCACTCAAGATGATATTTTCTAGTTTCATCCATTTTCCTGCAAAACATATTAAGAATGATGTCCTCATTCTTAATAGCTGAATACTACTCCATTGTGTAAATGAACCACATTGTCCATATTGATTCTTCCATTCTGGGTTGTTTCTCACGTGTGGTTCTCACAAATAAGGTCACTATGAACATAGTAAAACGTGTATCCCTGTAGCATTGTGTGGTATCTTTTGCTTATATACCTAAGACTGGTAGAGCTGGATCCTCAGGCAGATATATTTCCAATTTTCTGAGGATCCTCAGGATTGATTTTTAGAGTCCTTGTACCAGTTTGCAATCTTATCAGCAATGGATGAGTGTTCCTCTTTCTCCTCATTATCGCCAATATGTGCTGTCTCCTGAGTTTTTTTATCTTAGCCATTCTGATTGGTGTAAAGTTGAATCTCAGAGTCATTTGATTTGTATTGCTCTGATCACTAAGGACTCTGAACATTTTTTTAAGTACTTCTCAACCATTTGAGATTACTGATTGTTGTGAATTCTCTGTTTTGTTCTAGATGCCATTTTTTGATGGGGTTGTTTGGTTTTTATGGAGGTTAGCTGCTTGAGTTTTTAATAAATTTGGGATATTAGCTCTCTATCAGATGTGGGTTTAGTGAAGATTTTTTTCCCAATTAATTTGGTGAGTTGTCTTATTGACAATGCTCTTTGCTTAACTGTAGTGGCAATTCCTGATTGTCAACTTGACTATATCTGGAATGAATTCTGGATTCTTCTATATCCAGAATTAGAAGGCTCACCTGTGATCTAGATCGTGAGTCTAGAAGATACAAGTTTCAGGTATGGTGTTATGAACACCTTTAATCTGGGCCACACCTGCTGCTGGAGACCTACAGAATAACATTGGAAGAAGGAAGATTCACTGAGAGAGAAAAGAAACATAGAGATCAAAAAAAAAATGGAAGAAGATAAAAATAAACAGGGAAAAATCTCCCTAGGATAGCTATAGATGCATAAACTATGATCAAGTTGGCATACTGAAAATTAAAAATAATTGTTATTTGCCACCATCTTTGTGGTGAATAATATTACTTTCAGCTACTATTTTCACATTTACAATGGAAATGTAACTTTAGCAGTGTCCATGAGTTTAGAGAGATTCCAGTCCAATAACATGTTTACATTGGCCGGAATACAGACACACCCATAGTACTCACTTTTAATCCCAAACAGTGAAGGTAAAGTTAGTTTGTAGGAGGAATCACCCATGTTGGAAAGCAATGTGTAATTGAGTGGCAGATGAAGTGATAAATAAGAGAAAAATTTGACAGAATAGGATATGACCAACTCTAATACGAACAGAGAGGAAAGGGAGGTGACAAAAGAGAGAACTGAACACACACACACACACACACACAGAGAGAGAGAGAGAGAGAGAGAGAGAGAGAGAGAGAGAGAGAGAGTGTTACTCTGGGTTATATTTAGGTCAAGTGGAACAATTCAGTTATAACTGAGAGTAACCAGTTTGAATCGATCATCTTGGAGAGGAGTTTTAAACCAGACAAATGAATTAAACCATGTAGCCAGAGTTCAGAAAGAGCTAGAAAGGGTGAGTTTATCCAGCAGTAAGTCTCAGAGGCTTAAAAACACCTAGGACTAGATTATTTTAATAGGGAGGCTAGAATCTTCGAGAACTAGGCTTGGGTAAGCAGATGGAGGCAATAAGCCTTAGAGACAACAATCATAATAGGCAAATAAAAGTTACTTTTATGTATGAGAATGGTTACTGAACATTTTACCTTAGAAGCAAGAATGCCCACCTTCTACTGAACGTAATAAGGAACATCTCATGTTGCTGTTAATATTTAAACCAGTCTATACTCCCCAGGGTTCTAGCCTGGTTCCTCTTGTGTGCCACTCCTTTATACCTGCCCCAATGTTCTGGATCCCAGAGAGAAACACACACACACACACACACACACACACACACACACACATCCTTTATAATTTTATATACCTTAACTCTCTTAATGGCTGGTCATTCCTGAACCTCCATGTGGCTAACACACTCCCCTCCAATACTCTTGAGTGAATTCTTTCTAAATTTATATTTTATCTTTGATGCACTAGACCTTTCTGGGCAGCTCTCACAGGATTGCTTTCCCCCTTGTACCTGAATTTCTGCCATCAAGGTATGGTCTGTCCTACACCCCTCTCATGGTGGACTCCCTTTTTCCTCCTTTCCTGGGTTTCTTGCATCAGAATCCTAAAAGTCCTGCCTCTGTCTCTCTACCAAGCCATTGGCTGCTTGAAATATTTTTCCCAATCAAAACCAACTGGGGACAGAGACCTGCAGAGTGTTGCAAGCAGACATACAAATTCCCACGTAATGTGGTAATCTATTAAATCAAGTCCTCAACAATAGCATTATGGCAAAACCAACATATTAGTAAACAAACAACCAAACAAAACAAGCATAAAACAAAAAATGCAAATTTCATATTTCAACTTGCCCTAGTCAGAATAAAGTGAACAATACAAAGACAAAAAAAAAAAAAAAAAAATCTCAAGAGGATGTGGGGATGTGGGAAATGGTAACTAAACCTCACACATTGTAAAAAGTATTGCAAACTGCTGCAGCTACTTTTTAGTTGGCTGTGTTCAGTTAAATAAATAAGAGTATAAGTTAGCAACTGAGTAAGTAAAATAAATAAATAATATAACATATGACCCTAAAATTTCACTCTTTCGCCTATGACCAAAGACCTTGACATTCTACACCACACTTAATTGTTCAGCCATGTTCTATCTACTGCTATTCATAAGAGCAAAGAAATGGAAATGCCCTAAATAACCTATAAGTGATTAAATGATGATGAAAATACCATGGGATTTTATTTAGGTACAAAGGAGAATAATATTTTGAAAATTTTATGTAAATAAACGGAACTAGAAAAGATTGATGGAGGTGACTGGAAGCCAGAAAGGCAAACCACACATGCTCTCCAATGTAGAACTGGGAAATCTCAAGCACCCCATGCTGAGATGAAGAACTGTGGGAAACTAATGATTATTGAGAACAGGCTGAGACTTCCTATGAGTGTGTATGGATTAAAGGAAAAGAGGCCATTAATTGAGAGAGAACAGAGGGAGCATGGGAGTGGTTGAAGGGAGATGGAGGAACTGATATAATTACAGCACTGTCATGTGAAATTCTCAAAAATGAATTAAAAATTAATTGTAAAGGCATGTTATGTATTCACTAATAAGTGGATATTAGCAAAAACTACAGAATACTCAGGATACAATCCACAGAACTCAGAAAGGTTAAGAAGCCAAAGAGCCCAAGTGCGGATGCCTCAATCCACTTGGGAGGGAGAAGACAATCATAAGAAGGGAAAGGGAGGGAGGGACCTGGGTTGGAAAGGAAACAAGGAGGGGAAGAGGGGAACATGATCAGGTATTGGGTAGGGGGAACAAGACTGAAACCCTGAGGTCAGCAGAAAGAATGGAACCAGGTAACCTTAGGAGGTAGAAGGTGGGAGGATCCTCCAGAAGTACCAGAGACCTAGGAGGTGGGAGACTCTCAGGACTCAAAGGGAAGGACCTTAGATGGAATGCCCTAAAGTGGGGAGAGAGAACTTATAGAGCCCACCTCCAGTAGGAAGACAGAGCATCAAGTGAGGGATGGAGTTGCCATCCCACAGTCAAAAACTCTGACCCATAAATTGTTCCTGTCTGAAAGAACTGCAGGGATAAAAATGGAGAAATCCCTGAGGAAAAGGAGGTCCAGCCACAGGACCAAATTGTGGTCAGGCTCAAGGATAGGCTCCAAGGCCCTATTCTTTTACTGAGGCTATGTTGTGCTTACAAAAAGGGGCCTATTGTGACTGCCTTCTGAAAGACACAACAAACAGCTGAAAGAGTCAGATGCAGATATTTTCACCCAACCAAAGGACAGAAGCTGCTGACCCCTGTGGTTGAATTAGGGAAAAGATAGAAGAAGCTGAGGAGGATGGCGACCTTGTAGGAGGACCAGCAGTCTCAACTAACCTGGACCCCCGAGATCTCTCAGACACTGGGCCACCAACCAGGCAGCATACACCAGCTGAAATGAGACTCCTAACACATATACAGTAGAGGACTACTGGACTCAGTCAGAGAAAATGCACCTAACCCTCAAGAGAGAGGAGTGGGGAGCTCTCTTGGGGTGGAAGGTGGGGCATGGGGAGGTCTTCGTAGAGAAGGGGTGGGGGGTGGGAAGGAGGTATGGGATGGGGAACAGTCAGAAGGTGGACCGGGATGGATAAAATCTGGACTGTAAAATAGAGATTAAATATAATTTTAATAAAGGATCATTTTAGCCGGGCAGTGGTGGCATACGCCTTTAATCTCAGCACTTGAGAGGCAGAGGCAGACGGATTTCTGAGTTTGAGGTCAGCCTGGTCTACAGAGTGAGTTCCAGGACAGCCACGGCTATACAGAGAAATCCTGCCTCGAAAAACCAAAAAAAAAAAAAAAAAGGAAAAAAAAGTAATTTTGTAATTAAGAAGGAGTTTTATATTTTAAAGCAATTTTTATCAAATATGAAGAAAAATATACATAACATCATGGGATATCATCTATGGGCATAACAATTTGTATCATCCATACTATTTGTATACATTTTCAATTCTGATAAACATATAACATATTAGGTTCTTAAATTTTAGTTGTAACTTGTGATAGTAAAAATTATTAAAGGATCCTAATATAATAATAATAATACTAATAATAATGACAGTTGGAGTCAAATAAAATTTCTATGTATTTCTAATTACTTTGCTGTGATGCATAATCTTCACATGACTTCTGCTTACATGAATTTTTTTTCTTTCAAGTATTTTCTTCAGTGCAACACTGACATCCTTATTCCTCAGGCTGTAGATCAAGGGGTTTAGCATGGGTACAACAGTAGTGTAAAACAAAGATGACCATTTTGCTTGGTCCATCGAATTCAATGATGATGCCTGAAAGTACGTGAATCCACCGGAACCATAGAAGATAGCAACAGCAGAGATGTGAGAACTGCAAGTACTAAAAGCTTTGAACTTGCCCTCCCTGGAGTGAATGTAGAGGATGGTGTCAATAACGAAAATGTAGGAAGTAATAATGGTCAGCATCGGGACAAAGATGTTCAGTGTACAAAAAAATAGAATCAATATTTCATTGCTATAGGTATTAGAGGATGCAAGTTTCAAGAGGGGAAGAAGATCACAGAAATAATGGTTAATCGCATCTAATTTGCAGAACTGTATCCTAAACATGAATCCAGTGTTTAAGGATGCACAGAACATAGCAAAAATATATGCTCCTGTAACAAGAGAACTGTAAATCTGATAGGACATGGTTACATGGTAAAGCAGGGGGTTACAGATGGCAACATAGCGGTCATATGCCATTGCAGCTAATGTGTAGCACTCTGCAATGCCAAAAGTGATGAAGAAGTAGAGCTGAACCATGCATCCAGGGTAGGAGATGAAGTTCTTCTCTGTCACAAAGCTCACCAGCATTTTAGGGGCAACAACTGTGGATTGACAGAAGTCAATAAAGGACAGACTGCTGAGGAAAAAGTACATAGGTGTGTGCAGATGGGAACTGAGCCCAATCAGTGCAATCATGCCCAAGTTCCCTGCTACAGAGATCAGATAGATTCCTGTGAAGAAGAGGAAAAGGGGAAGCTGAAGTTCTGGCTTTTCTGAGAGCCCAGCCAAGAAGAACCCAGTCACTGTGCAGTGGTTTCCCGCTGCCATGTCCTCCATTCAGTTCTAAAGGAGAAAAAGATTTGCAAGCCAATTAAATGGTAAGACTTTATTTTTCTTTTACATATACACAAAATCCCCATGTAAACTATTTCTCCTTTAGTATACATTTGCCCTCAATGTAATTACCCCAAATGAATTAAATTAGATAAATACAACTAATGCTTATTATAATTTTTTAACATATACTTAAAATTAAGAATGCATTTCATATAAAATTCTATCACTGAATTAAGCTATAAATTTTCATGAGTTCAAAACTATACCTCAAATTTGAGATGTAGAATTGATATTCATGTGGAAAAGTGTACCACTGTTTCAAAGAAGTAAGATTCCCCAGAAACAGTGAATTATTATCCAAACTCTCATTTCAGATGGCATCTACAGAGCTCTACTTTTAGGCAGTACCATTTCTCTAATCCTTAAGCTACATAAAGTCTTCAAATATCCAATAGTTAAAATTAATTGACCTCCGGAGAAGCCATTGCATAAAATATTTGAAACTTGGTGCTACTAGGATTAAGTACTGAACACTTGCTGCTACTAGCAGGAAATTCTGGTTTGGGAACCAATTCTTGGAAGAGAATCAGTCAGTAGTGGTTGCCTAATGAACCCATAAAGACAAAGTGCTATTCACTCCTATTACATACCAGTAAAACTGATACCTAATACAATGTATTTTTTTAAGTTTATAACATAAAAAAGTATGTGTTACTGGCATTTTATCACTCAAAATATATGCAGTATGATTTTTGCGTTGTAAGTTCATCCTGACAATCTCTCAAGCAGAAAAGTGGGTGTTTCTACATATTAAAATTAGAGAAACAGACTCAACTCAGTTCTTCCTTTTCCATTTATATGCTCTGAAGTAAAAAGTATTACAATGAAGAAACACATTAACTAGGGGGAAAGATAATGAATATCTTCTATCCTATTAAACTTCGAATCAATTATTGATTGTATACACAAAGTAATTACTAAATGAATTAGAATGTTGTCATTAAAATTTAAGGAGTTCCTTCCATTCTGCACCTCTACACAGAGCAGATGGGCTTGCTTGCTGTTCTCCAATACCCCACAGCCTGCCTGTGTCCTAGGGGTCTGCCATAGCCAGGAACACAGATGAGACCCCTGCCCCAATACCCAAGCCAGCTGGAACCCCCACAGAGTAGAAGGTGGATCTATTCCCTCTGCCAAAGCCCCATCATCCTTTCTATCTTTAACTCTCTCTGGGGCAGATGGGCTGCCTGCCTTCTCTCCCACACCACCAAAACATGCCTGGTTCCAAGGAGGTCTTCCATAACTAGGGGCACAGGTGGGACCCCTGCCATGATACCCACACCAACTGGGAATTTCATAGAAGTCAGCCTTAACTAGGGACGTAGCTAAGAACCTTGACCCAATAAGCACATCAGCTATCAACCCCCCTCCCCCTAGAGCCCAGCAGATTTGGGATGTATCTTGCTCTGCTTGAGCACCATAATTCTTCTAGTCTATACCTCCATCTGGAACTGGGGCATATCCTACCCCTGTACCCCAAAGCCTGACTGTCTCCATGGAGATTCACCCTAAACAGGGACACAGGAGGTCTGGCCTAACCAGGGACATAGGAGAACTGCTCTAACCAGGGACACAGGAGGCCTGCTCTAATGAGGGACACAACAGTCCTACCCCCCAATATAAACAGTACTGCCTGCCTCCCAGGAGTCCTGACCCAACCCAAGTCACAGAGCTCTACTGCCTCAAAGTAGGGAGGCTTCAGTAAGAGACATCCAGGCCAGTGAACACGAGAGATAACCAGATGGCAAGAGGCAAACACAAGAACAAAAGCAACAGAAGTCATGTAATCTGGCACCATTAGAACCCACTTTTCCTATCATGAAAGCCCTGGATACCTGAAAATACCTGAAAATCAATATTCTGACCTAAAATCCCATCTCATGAAGATGATAGAAGTCAAATACTTTTGAGGAATACAGGAAAACACAGGCAAACAGGTAGAAGCACTTAAAGAGTAAATAGAAAATCCCTTAAAGAAATACAGGAAAACAATTTCAAGCATGTGAAAGAAAAGAACACAACAGTCCATGACCTAAAAATGCAAATAGAAGAATAAGGAAATCACAAACCCTGGAGACAGAAAACCTAGGACTGAGATCAGGAGCTACACATGCAAGCGTCACCAACAGAATACAAGAGGTAGAAGAAAGATTCTCAGGCATGAAAAATACCATAGAAGATACTGAAACATCAGCCAAAGAAAACACAAAGTGTAATAGTCTTTTAGTCCAAAACAACCAGGAAATCCAGGACACAGCAAAAAGACCAAAACTAAGAATAATGCAAATAGAAGAGGGTGCAGATTCCCAGTTCATAGGGCCAGAGAACATCTGCAATAAAAACATTGAAGAAAACTTCACTGACATTAAAAAACTAGATAGCCATAAATATACAAGAAGCTTACAGAACACCAAACAGATTGGACCAGAAAAGAAAATCCTCCTGTCATATAATAACCAAAACACTAAATGCACAGAACAAAAAAGGAATATTAAAGGCTGTAAAGGAAAAAGGCAGAAATATCAGAATTATACCAAACTTCTCAACAGAGATTCTAAAAGATAGAAGATCCAGGACAGATGTCATGCACACCCTAAGAGAACAGAAATCCCAGCCCAAGCTACTTTATCCAGCAAAACACTAAATCAGCATTGATGGAGAAACCAAGATATTACCTGACAAAACCAATTTAAACATCTTTCTACTAATCCAGCCCTACAAAGGATACTAGAAGGAAAACTACAACACAAGGAGAGAAACTGCACGTAAGAAAACACAAGAAATTAATCACCTCACAGCAAACCTAAAGGAAGAGAACCACACACAAATAATACCATGTCTAGCAACAAAAATTCCAGGAAATAACAATCATTGATTGGTCTTTAATATCTCTAAACATCAGTGGGTTCAATTCCCCAATGAGAAGACAAAAGCTAACATATTAGATACATAAACAGGATCCAGCACTTTGCTGCATACAAAAACATAGCTCAGTGACAAAGACAGATACTACCTCAGAGAAAAAGGCTGGAAAAAAATTCTAAGCAAATGCTTCCAAAAAACAAGCTTGAGTAGCCATTATAATTTCCAACAAATTAGATTTCCAACCCCCTCCCCCCCCCCAAAAAAAACAAAGCAAAAACAAAGAGATGAGGGTGGGTACTTCATACTCATCAAAGAAAAATCCACCAAGATAGAACTCTTAATTCTTAACATCTATGCCCCAAATGTAAGGGTACACACATTCATAAAATATACTTTATTAAAGCTCAAAACACACCTGAACCTCAAAAAATAATTGTGGGAGATTTCAACACCCCACACTCACCAATGAACAGATTATGGAAACAGAAACTACACAGGGATAGAGTGAAACTAACAGAAATTAAAACCAAATGGATTTATCAGATATCTTCAGAGCATTTTACTCTAAAATAAAAAAATATATCTTCTTCTCAGCACCTCATGGAACCTTCTCGAAAATGGACAATAAAATAAGATACAAAACAAGCCTAAACAGATACAAGAAGATTAGAATAATGCCATGTACTCTCTCGGATCACCGCAGTCAAAGGCTGGACTTCAATTACCAAAAAACAAAAAAAAAACAAAACAAGAGAAAGCCCACATAATCATGGAAACTGAATAACTCTCTACTCGATGATATACTGATCAGGGAAGAAATAAAAATAAAATTAAAGACTTTCTAGAATTCAAAAATAGTTAAGGCAGAACATGCCAAAGTAATGGGACAAAATGAAAGCATACTAAGAGGAAAGTTCATAGCACTAAGTGCTTTAAAAAAAATTTTTTGGGGGGGGGGGAAATCCTACACTAATAACTTAACCACACATCTGAAACTCTAGGAGAAAAAAAAAATGCACAAACACACCTAAAAGGTGTATAAGGCAAGAAACTATCAAACTCAGGTCTGAATACAACTAAGTAAAAACAAAGAGAACTATATACAGACTCAAGAAAATTAAGAGCTGGTTCTTTGGGAAAATCAACAAGATAGATAAAATCTTAGCCAAACTAATTAAAGGAAACAAAGTCAGTATCCAAATTTAAAAAAAAAAAAAATCATAAATGAGAAGGGAGACATAATAGCAGAAACTGTGGAAATTCAAGCAATTATTAGATCTTACTAAAAAGCCTTTACTCAACAAAACTGGAAAATCTAAAAGAATGGATGAATTTCTATACAGATACCACTTACCAAAGTTAAATCAATATCAGGTAAACCATCTAAACACTCCTGTAACCACTAAGGAAATAGAAGCAGTCATTAAAGACATCCCAACTACAAAAAAGCCAGTCCCAGATTGTTTTAGTTCAAAATTCTACCAGACATTCAAAGAAAATCTAATACCAAGATACCTTAAACTATTTCACAAAATAGAAACATAAGAAAATCTACCTAATTCATTGTATGAAGCCACAGTTACTCTGATACTTAAACCACTCAAAGACACAACAAAGAAAGAATGTCAGACAAAATATACTTATGAGTATTAATGCAGAAATACTCAATAAAATTCTCGTAAACCAAATACAAGAATATATCAACACCATCCTTTACCATGATAATGTAGGCTTAATCCCAGGGATACAGAAATGGTTCAATATATAAAAACCCATCAACATAATCAACCATATAAACAAACTCAAAGGAAAAAATCACATGATCATCTATAATATTCTGTAAATTCCTTTAAAAATTTACAATTCTCCTTCATGCTAAAAATTTTGAGATTAAGAATTTGTGGCACACACTTAAACACAAATTTACAATTCTCCTTCATGCTAAAAATTTTGAGATTAGGAATTTGTGGCACACACTTAAACACAATAAGAGCAATATATAGCAAACCAAGAGTCAATATCAAATTAAATGGTGAGAATCTAGAAGAACTCTCCTGAAAGTCAGGGACAAGATAAAGCTATTCCACTCTCTCCCTATTTATTCAATGTAATGCTCAGATCTGGCTAGGGCTCTTAGATAATAAAGAACATCAAAGGGGAAACAAGTTAGGAAGGAAGAAATCAAGGTATTACTATTTGCAGATGGTATGAATAGTATACATAAGGGACACAAAAAATTCTATCAGAGAACTCCTACAGCTGAGAAACAACTTCAACAATGTGGCTGAATATCAAATTGACTCAAATAAATCATTAGGCTTCCTTTATACAAATAATAAACAGACTGTGAAAGAAATTAGAAAAACAAAACCCTTCACAATAGCCACAAATAATATAAAATATCTTGGTGTAACTCTAACCACATAAATGAAAGATCTGTATTTAAAGAACATCAAATCCCTGAAAAAAGAAATCAAAGACCTCGGAAGATGGTAAAATTCTCCCATGCTAATGGACTGGTAGGATTAGCATAGTAAAAATTACTTTCTTACCAAAAGCAATCTACAGATTTAATGAAATCCCCATTAAAACGCCAACATAATCCTTCAAATACATGGAAGGAGCGATTTTCAACTTCATGTGGAAAAATAAAAGCAACAAACGTACAAAAAAATAAAAAAGAAAACCCAGGATAGCAAAAACAATTCTCAACAATAAAAGAACATTTGGGGGAATCACTGTCCTTCAATCTGTACTACACACAGAGCAATAGTGAGAAAAACTACATAGTATTGGTAGAGAGTCAGAAAGATCAGTCAATGGAACAGAATTGAAGACCCAGAAATAAACCCATACACCTATGGACACTTATTTGACAAAAAATCCAAAACCATACAGTTAAAAAAGAAATACCCTTCAACAAATAGTGCTGACCTAACTGGTGGTCTGCATGTAGAATAATGCAAATTGATCCATATATATAACCTGGTTCAAATGTCAAGTTGAAGTGGATCAATGACCTCATCAACCCAGATACACTGAGTCTAATATAAGAGAAAGTGTCAAATAGCCTAGAATGCATTAGTACAGGGGAAAATTTCATAAACAGAACACCAATGACTCAGACTCTAAGAGCAACAATTGATAAATGGGACCTCATGGAACTAAAATTCTTCTGCAAGGAATAAGACATGGGCAATAGGACAAAACGGCAAACTACAGATTTGGAAAAGATCTTCACTAACCTGACCTCTGATAGAGAACTAAAATATACAACACACTCAAGATCCACAAACCCAAATAACCCAATGAAAAAATAGGGTACAGAGCGTAACAGAGAATTCTCAACAGAGGAACCTCAAATGACTGAAAAGCACTTAAAGAAATGTTCAGCATCCTGAGTCATCAAGGAAACACAAACCAAGATTACCCTGAGATTCCACCTTATACCAACCAGAATGCCCAAGTTCAAAAACTCATGTGACAGCACACATTGGCAAGGATGTGGAGAAAGAGGAACTCTCCTGCATTTCTGGTGGGATTACAAACTGGAACAGCCACTCTGGAAATCAGTATGGTGGTTCCTCTGAAAATTGGAAATTCTGAAGAACAAACTATACTGCTTCTGAGCATATACCCCAAAGATGTTCCACTATACCACAAGGACACATGCTCCACTTATGTTCATAGTGGCCTTATATGTAATAGCATGAAGCTGGAAATAGCCCAGATGCCCCTCAATCGAACAGTGGATGCAGAAAATGTGGTTCATTTACACAGTGGAATACTATCCAGCTATTTTGCAAGCAAATGAATGGGACCAGAATATATCATCCTGAGTGAAGTAACCAAACCCAAAAGGACATGCGTGGTATGTACTCACTGATCAGTGGATATTAGCAGAAAAGTACAGATACAACTAACAGACCATTTGAAACCTAACAAAAATGAAAGTCCAAGTGTGAATAATTTAATCCCAGTTAAAAGCAGGAACAAACTAATCACAGGATGCAGGGGGAGGAAGAGACTTGTATGGGAGAATGGAAAAGCAGGGTAGGATCACGTATAGCAGAAACAGAAAAGAAGCCCAGGGAACCAAGAGAATGAATGGAAATATGCAGCCGTGGGGGTTGGAGGTGGTGAGAACCACTAGAAAATCCCAGAGACCTGGGATGTGAGAGGCTCCCAGAAATCAATGGGGAAAGCCTCAGCTGAAATGCCCAACTGTGGGGAGATGAAATCTGAAGAGATGACCACCAGTAGATAGACATAATCCCTGACTGAAGCATGGGTCCAGTCAATCATCTTCAAGTTTTGACCCAGAATTGTTCCTGTCTAAAGGAAATGCAGGCACAAAAAATGGGTTCCATCCCATGTGCAGGCACCAAACCTTGGCACTATTACTGATGTCATGTGTGATTGCAGACAGGAGCTTAGTGTGACTGTCCTCTGAGAGGCTCTACCAGAAGCTGACAGACATAAATGCAGGTATTTATAGCCAACCATTGGACTGAGGTCAGGAACCCCTATGGAAGAGTTAGGGGAAGGAATAATGGAGATAGAGGAGATTGCAACCCCTATAGGAAAAACAACAGTGTCAACTAACCTGGACCCTTGAAAGCTCTCAGAGAATAAGCCACCAACCAAAGATAATACACAGGCTAGTCCATGGCCCATGACTCATACAAAGCAGATGAACACTTTGTCTTACCTCAGTGGGAGAAGATGAGCCTAATCCTATAGAAATTTGATGCCCCAGGGAAGGGGGATTCTAACAGGTGTTAGGTAGGGATAGTTGGATGGGTAGGGGTAGGAGGGTGGGTTGGGAGCACCCTTTGAGAATCAAGGAAGATGGGCTATGGATTAGAACTCAGTGAGGAGGACCAGGAAATATGGAAACATTTGGAATATAAATAAATAAAATAATTAAGCAAAAAGGCAAAAATTGAAATGTTTTCTAAACACATATTTCTTGCATAGATAACAACATAAATCTCAAGAAAGCTCACAGATTGAAGTACACAGAGTAAGACAGAAGGTCTTGCAGGCAACAGATGAAATTACTAGTAGCTCTAGAAGAATCCAACTTCAGATTCCTTAGAAATAAACACATAAAAGTCAAAACATATAATAATTCTAATCATGATATGAGAGGGGCCGGAAGGACTGTAAGAAACATAAGATAATGCAGCAATCTGTGACATACTTGGTCATTACAATGAATAAGCCAGTGCATTCATGACTTCAAAGCAGCAATTTATGATTCAGTGGTACACATTAGACTGAGCCTGTTGATAATATGTCATGATTTTGTGAGAAGGTAGGCCTGACACTTCCACTCCCCATTAAGCTATGGACTACTAATAATTCTAAAATGGAGCAGACATTGTTTGCAATTGTATAACTATAAGCAGAGTTCTAATCTTATAGTCACGCAGATGACATAGTTAAAATAAATTGGTCAGAAAACAAAGTAAAATTCATTAGTGTGGGAAAGACACTTGTAGGGAAGATGGGTTGTAATAAAGTATACTGGACAGGAGATGATGAAAGTGATACTAATCAGTTTCTTCCTCTCTCTCTCTCTCTCTCTCTCTCTCTCTCTCTGTGGGGGTGTGTGTGTGTTTGTGTTTATATATTGGTGTGTATTTGTATAAAAATTTCAAAAACTTTAATAAAAAATAAAAATAATGTGCATACTATCTAAATTTAAAAGAACAGCCCTTTTCCAATGGCTTACCAATCACTATGAAGGGGGTTAAGAGCCTGGGAGACTCAGAGGTGGTAGATGACTACAGGAAAGCAGAGAATCTGGGCACAGTGGAACAGAGTCATCATGATTGTTCCAGTATTCACAGGATCTGTGTAAGTCCAAATAAACCATGGAAAGGGGAGTTACACACAGTGTTCACACCATCTGAGGAGATATTAGCAGTCAATAATTGCTGAAATGACATCCCAGTTTTCTCTCATTTGCAGTACCAGATAAGGTGACCATGCAACAGACGGAAATCATATAACCCCCAAAATATTAGCAGGACAAATTGGTCATGGTGAGAAAGCATTAACAAGATAACACAAAATTGCTTGGGATGGACAGGGATGGAGCACAGGCCTCAGAAAAGTTGGAGAATGGATAATGAATAAGATCAAAGCAAGCATATGAAAATGTAAGAATTAATTAAAATATTTTAAAGCTTAAAGGGATAAAATTGAGGTGACAGAGCCACAGTGATTAAATACATCTGACAAAGAATTTAATATGAAATACCTAAAATATATGTAATTTGTAATACTATAGGACAACTATGTTTAAAGTAAAATAAATATTTTAATGAAAAATAAACCTTATAAATAAGATATGTACAAAGTCAGTATGAGAAGAGTAAATTTGTATACAAGAATATGCTCATTATATTTAAACACCAATGCAATCAAAATATGATATCATACAAGGATCTTAAAATGACATTGAAAAAATGCTACCAATGTCTATCCCGGAAGAGGAGTATCTAGACACATCACACAACATGTGTTAATGGAGTTAAAATATAAAGCCTTGAAACTTTGTAAAACAGGCTTACAACATACTATAAATGTGAAGACACACCGTCTATGCACTTCAATTGTTGTTTCCTTTTCTGCATAAAGAATTGTGGAAAATGTCCTATTAGCTTTGTTCATTCATTACAAAAACGTTAGTGAGAAAGAACCCAAATATCCTGTCACAAATTTTCTATATAATATAATTCTAGTTAGCATTTATTAACGAACAAATGACTCAGGCAGTCAATAACATATAATTCAAAAGCATAGCATTATTGGAATAGCCATAAAGTACACTTTTAAAATCAGGTTGAGCTTGCACAGGAATTATGTATATTGTCACAATCACTGTAAGTTCATATGTGCAGCTTTCATCTTTCTCTGGATGACAGTGTTCCCTTTTATTCATCTGCCATCTTGGGTGAATAGGTTCCCTCTTTTGAATTTGATGGCCAGGGAGGTTCCATTCATCCCTGCCAAAATCACAGGCTCTTCTCATTAATATTGGTTACACAACAGATCTCAATGGTATGAACTTATTGTTGAGGTCACCCTGTATTTGAATCATAGGCAATAAAGTTATGAAGGATTTGGCTTGGTCTTGAACTTTCATCACTATTGGTGAGCTGTCTCAGTGCTGAAAGCTACTATGGACACTACTGGAGGAAACAGCTACTCAACAATTCTATCATAGTTAAACCTATGAGCTATATTAACATCTGGACTAGAAGACATTCTAATTGCTACAGTGGTGTCATAAATATCATGAGGGTATTGAACCATTTTCCCTCCAAAAGATAAAACATATACCTGACAATACTATGAAACCAAGACAGACCTGTTGCGTTTCAAAAATTTAAAAAATATTATCAAACCATATTAAAGATTATACTGTCCCAAAATAGACAGTGACTATTTTAAAGCATTGCGTGTATTTATTGTGTTTATCTTTTATTACATTGTTTAGTTATCTATGTGTACAATGACTTTGTAAATGCTGTTCTAATAACTATTGAGCAAAGCACAGTTATCCATGCACTAAAAATGCTTGTTATGTTTTTCTTACTTCAGTTTTTAAACTTGATTCACATCTATTTTCAATACACATTTAACATATTTTCTTTTCGCTCCTGTACCATTTTAAGCCTGCTTTTTCTCATGTAAATACATTACCACAAGCTTTATATTTGTTAGTCCTTAAAATTCAAACGTTGTATTCTGTGGTTGTACTTCTTTAATATGTGTCCTTACATGAAAAATATTTCAATGGCATCTATAAAATTAAAAAATGAAATAGAAATGACAAAGTGTGAAACTTCCAGCGAATATTCTGAAGTCAATATAATAAAAACAATCCACATATACTGGATCTTTCAAGTAGCTCTGAGAGAACTTGAAGAAAAGTCTAATAAGAGAACAACTCATGATAATAGTGTTCTCTATTACTCATTATAGTAAGGAAATTAAGCCTCAAAGACTTATGGATAGGTTTATAATAATCCAATTAGTGGATTTCACATATAAAATCATAGCATTTAAGAAACCAATGAAGTACTTAAAGCAACATTTGTCTCATTTACACCATTTCATAATTTAAAGTAAAAATAGGTGTAGCCAAATATCTAAAAATGCATCTTAAAAGATTAAAATTAATGGAATCAGGAAACTCTGTATATATATAATGCTCAATAGAAAGCTTTCTTCTTGACTCTCTACATAATATACACATACACTGTGGGGGTGTTTTAATTTCCTTTATAAAATACTCTATATTATTATTATAGTAATAATAATAATAATAATGATGATGATGATGATGATGATGATGTGTTTCTTTGTATGAAGTATATATACACAAATATATGGTATGTTGCGGTGCATATTAAAATGCAAGTGGTTAAGTTTAGACAGCATGTTTTCTACTTCCACCATGCAGGTTCAGCGGATAGATCTCAGGTTATCAAGATTGTATTGCAAGAACAATTACCCTTGGAGTCATCATGTCTGCCCAACTAGTGCCTTAATTTTGTTCTCTCTCTCTCTTCTCTCTTCTCTCTTCTCTCTCCTCTCTTCTCTCTTTTTCTTTCTTTCCTTTTTTTTACACTACAGAGTTTTCCCCTTCCCAGTGACTTCCCACCCTATGACTGTTTCACTTCTGATACCTTGCTCTGTCCCTGTCTCCACGAAAATGTCCCCATCTCTCCTACCCTCTACTCCACCAGACCTCCCCACTCCATGAGGCCTCCAGTCTCTTGAGGGCTAAGTGCATCTTCTCTGACTGAACCTAGATCTGGCAGTCCTCTGCTGTGTATGTGTTGGGGGCCTCATGTCAGCTGGTGTATGCTGCCTGGTTGGTGGCCTAGTGTCTGAGAGATCTCAGGGGTCCAGGTTTTTTGAGATCGCTGGTCCTCCTACAGGGTTGCCTTACTCTTCAGCTTCTTCCAGTGTTTCCCTCATTCAACCACAGGGGTCAGCAGCTTCTGTCCATTAGTTGGATGTAAATATCTGCATCTGACACAGCTGTTTGTGTCTTTCGGAGAGTAGTCATGGTAGGCCCTGTTTAGTGAGCACACCATAACCTCAGTAATAGCGTCAGGTCTTGGGACTTCCGCTTGAGCTGAATTCCACTTTAGACCTGTCAGTGGACCTCCCTTTTCTCAGGTTCTTTTCCATTTTTGTCCTTACTCTTCTTTCAGACAGGAAAAATTATGGGTCAGAGTTTTTGACTCTGGGATGGCAACCCCATCCCTCGCTTGATGCTCTGTCTTCCAGCTGGAAGTGAGCTCTACAAGTTCCCTCTCCTCAGTGTAGAGCATTTCATATAAAGTGCCTCCATTTGAGTCCTGAGAGTCTCATTCTTCCCTGGTCTCTGGTACATTCTGGAGGGTTACCCCATCTCCTACCTCCTGAGGTTGCCTGTTTCCATTTTTTCTGCCTTAATTTCCAATAATGTATGGAGTTGCTTTTCATTCAGATGGAAAACATATATTAATATGAATTATGTATTAATTTATTTCCTAACATTCTTATTCTTATAAGTCATATAAGATGGCTACAACATTAATAAAATTTTTCAAATACAAAAGTGTAAACAGGTTTATAAACAAAAGCAAAAGGTATTGGTTTTTTTTGGTTGCAGTCTTAGCTTTATCACCAAGAGAAAACTGAGTCTCTGAAGAATCGCACCTACTTGTTCAATCTTTGTTTCTTCTCAAAATCACCTCAACAGCTATAAATAGCTCCTATTCTATTTGTAGGCGAACTGACTTTTAATATTATATCACCTGTCCACATTCTATACTCAGTTATATTAAGCAGATGCTACTACTTCTTCATTCATTATTGTGTTTGGAAGTTATGTTTTATTGTAGATGGACTGGTAGCTTAAACAAACATTAAATATTCTTAAGATTATTTATTCACCTCTTAAAAATTGTTTAATATAGATGTCTTAACTCTATGAGAAATTTCATGAATAGAAATATCTTCTGGTAGCATGTGGAGATCTGAACCACCTAAAATTACAAATAAAAAATGTAAAACTATAGCAATATCAAAATAGTTGTGCCCTTGGGAGCTCTGAGGTTGAGTAAAATTATTCTAATACCAAATTCAAATACAGAATCTGGCAACTTTTCCACCTGCCTACATTTTATTCCTCCTAATTCTCTCTCTTTCTCTTATTCCCCATATCTTTCTAAGTACTGCTGAATTACAAAATAAATAACTTTGATCTTTGGCACTGCAGCACTGTAAATTGATATGACATCTGCTCTGCTTTAAGAAAGTCACTGTCTAAATCTTCCATATTAGCATATATTAATTAGATCTGAATTCTAAATATGTGATAAAATTTACAGACAAAACAAAACTAGGAGGAAGATGCAGTAGAAGTTGTAACTGACTGAGTTATTATTGCATAATTATGGGCTTACACTAAATACAGAATTGTACCAATATTCTCAGTATTGATACATAATAAACAAAAATTTGACTGAATTCACAACCATAAAATCAATACTATTCAATGTATACAATCTTCAAATTTTTCATTTTTAAATTTTAATATTTACATAATTCATAAATATGGATTTGCTATGCAATTATTCCAATATCTATAGATTTAATATTTTTCATAGAAAATTCCTGTTGGTCCCCAATAATTATCGTAATAAAATAAAAATTTGGAACATGTTATATGTAAGCATAGTTGTTACAAATTATGTGCCTAACCAAAATTTATCTAGTGTGCTGTTTCTTTAAAATAAAAGAGAAGGTCTAATCTTGTTATTGAGATAAATTACATCAATTATAGTCATAATTGTAGGAATCACAGATTAAGAGGGTTTTATACCATCTAACACTATGAAATCATTTTTTTCTTTTTGACTTAAATTGAATGAGTGATCACCCATTTCTCATGGTAAGGAATATATCTTGTAGCTACCATACCTTCAAAGTTACTATGACCTCATCCATACAAGATAAAGATAATTTAAACTCATTACGTATTAAATTAAAAGTAAAATACCAAATCAGTTATGATTTGTTACATATAAAAACAGTGAAAATAAGTTAAACAAGGCCAAATTAATTAACCCCTAAATTGTGCTTAAATGACTATATATATATATATATATATATATATATATATATTTCATATGTAAACTTAAAGATAAATGTTCCACGAATGAAACAATAAAATTCATAAAGTAAGTGAAAATGAATGGAAGTGCATAACATTTTATGAAAACCAAATCTTAGATATATCAAATTATACCATATTATTTTAGATTATCCTAAAACGTTATTTCATAGTGATTTCTGAAAGATCCCTTATGTGGCTTTGCAGCTCAGTAGCTGTTGACCTGGAATACAGCCAAGAGATCACAATGTTGCCTAATAGTTAAACCAATAGGCCTCTTAGTTCTCACCATTTACCACAGCTGTACCCTCTCCCAAGGTCTTCCTAAGGTTTTCATCTCTTCTGTGTTCCATGAAGTTAAGAAGCACTAATATAAAGCTATTATGCTAAATTTCAGCAGTGACATTCACTGTTGATGTTCTAGGTAATGAAAGAATATTGGCAACATGAAGTACTGATGTTGACAAAGGTTGTATAATTTGTATGCAGCAAACATGTTGTAAGACAGTTTGTGATATATGGAAGCACAAAAGATACAAACTTCAATAATCATATAGGAATATTATGCCAGTTTGTTATTTGTAAAGGGGAAAAATACTTATTCATGTTCATGGACTATATTGCATAATAAAAGTGATGATAGTTCACATTTATAGACCTATAGAAGTAAGTCTGTTAAATTATTTGTAAATCCACTACTTTCTATTGTTGAGGTTTGGCCTTTGCTGTGTATTGTAATGCTAAGTGTGGTCTCCTAAGACTTGTTTCCCAGGAAAAAGGGAGGATTCACACACAGATCCAACTGAAGCTATGTGACTTGGCCCCCAAGCTTCTCTGCTTGGTAAATAATGTAAACAGCCAATAACTAGCAGGAAAAGACATAAACCAGGGTTTATGATTCCTGGTTTGAAGGTCAAAGGAGACCAAAAGTGGGGAAAGAGGGTGAATGGAGGAAGAAACCGCCATAAGGTAAGAATCTTGAAATAATGGCCATGTGGGTTGGCTAACTGGAGTTAAGAGCAGTCCAGATGAAACATGGCAAATTATATAATGGGAATATTGGCAAATAGACATAATAGCATGAAGGAAAAATATCTGCCCAACTCTTGTGCTGATTAAGGCTTCTTATAAATATAAAGGTGTGTGTGTGTGTGTGTGTGTGTGTGTGTGTGTGTGTTTGTGTTTCTTTTATCTGAGAACTAAATGGTTAAATCAGAGAAGAAATGCCCAGATAGGGATTAAACATTTTCCCAATAGTCCACTCACTTGATCCTGCTAAATTCTTCATGTATATAGCCCCCTCCTTCTTTGATGTACATATTTTGCTGCTTATATTACCTAGAGTATATTATAGTTATTTGTTGGCTACATTTTAGAATGTTCTTCATTGTATTTGAAAGAGTCACTATGCATTTTTTCTCTGTTGTCTGGTAAATATGTAATTCCTTCTATATCTCACTTAAAACTATTGCTGACATGGTATGATTGTCCAAAATCATACTTTCTACAATATGCTTAGGAAGCTGTACATTTTGAACCTCTTATTTCCTTGGGAAATAAACTGTACTACTAGCAATATGGCCCTTTGACCTTATTTGCCAGCCCCTCAGTAATATATGCATTACACATTACAGGTTTTTATGGTACTTTTCAGAATAAGGGAATAATTACATTAATGAATGAGAATGTTTGGCCTCTTTTATTTGACTTCTTTCAGTGATTGCTCCAGACCTTATAGTCGTAATAAAAAGTGTGAGTACATGAGAAATACATGCTACCTTTCTGCCAGGGTCCAGCCTTGACACAGGATCGGAGTTCTCAAACTGGAAACAGGGATATCTGGAAGGCGCATTATAAATATACACAGGCTATGTTTTGGGTACAAGCTGACAGGTAATTTTTCAAGGCTTAAAGTTTCTCTCTTCTCTCTCACTCTCTGCTCTCTTTGTCTCTTGCTCATTCACTCACAGCTTGAGGCTTCACACACTCTGCATTCTCCTGCGCACTCTGCTTTCTCCCGTGCGCTTTTCTTTTCTCAAACTCTCATACTTCTACACACCTCTGTTCATTCCCCTTTCACTCTCACACACACATCTCACACACATCTCACACATGCCACATGCACTCTCCTTTCACTCACACACACACTCTCCATGCAAACCTCACATTCTCTCTTCTCTCACTCTTCACATTCTCTCTTCACTCACTCTTCACATTCTCTTCTCATGCTCTCTCGCCTTTTTCTTGTCCCAGTCTTTTATTGATACTCCTAAAGCAGGCAGAAAAAAGACTTTGTATAATCATTGCCAAATCAAATTCAAAAGAATAAACATGTTCCATAAAGAATCAAGAGTTACAATTGTTCCCAAAAGCTTCAAGCTTTCCTATTCCCAGACCTGTAGCCAAAATAATAATTGCAAACTTATCATTAGTTAAACTTTAACTTTTAACTTATTATACTTCAGAGCTCAAAGCTCTGAGGTCAGCTACTTGCATTTTCTCGTGAAGCTCTAATAATAAATACATAGGCAAAGCTGCCAGGCAGTGGACAAAAAGAATCAAGTTAACCCTTAACTCAGTAGTTCCACTAGCTTTCTGATTCTGCACATTGCACACAATGACTCTCCTAAGAGTCCCAGTGTTTTGACTTAGTTTTACTATTATATAATTTTATGGATTCTATCCTTATTTTTCTAGAAACCACTCTCAAATGTTGTGCAAATCTTATTTCATAACTTCAATAGTTTTTTCCTTTCTTGGTGTTCCAATGTTGGCTCTGATTTATTTTCTAATAATTTCTTCAAACTTTCTTTGCAAGTCAAGCTTTAATCTAGAACTACCATTGTGCAGTTATTGCATTGTTTCCCAGATGAGAACAATACAACATGCAACTGGGCCATTAGGACTGTGCTGTGCTCCTAAATTTTTAATTGTTTAAGAATCAATACATCAAGGAACATCTAGTTTCACAGAATTCACCAGAGTAGAAGGAGAAAGAAGTAGGAAAGTAAGATTTAATAGAATAATTATGCAGACCAAAACCAACTGAAAAGTAGTCACACACAAATGAAATCTATACAGCCCTTGTCCAGGGCTAAGGTTAGGAGAAATAGGAACAACTATTTTCTACAAAGAGCTGCCACAGGCTACTGACACGTCTCCATCCTGGCCTACTGTAGGCAGTCCCTTATTTCAGATGGCAGGTCCCCTGGCGGGATGTGTCTCCTGCTTCTAGGATCCCAGACACTATTCCTTTTTAGAAGGAGCTGCCACGGGCTTCTGAGATGTCTCCATCCCAGCCTACTGCAGGCAGCCCCTGTCATTGTATGCTGTCCCCAGCATCTTACAACTCTTCAAATATTCAATATCAAATTTCATTTGCTGCTTGCCAATGGCATTCATCATGAAATGGAAAGAAGCAGGCACCAAGCATTCTACAGTTAGTATTTAAAAGACAAGACCTCGTCTCAATGTCAACAGTACCTTTGAGCCTGCATCTCAAGTCACCTTCTTCCCGGACTCACCTAATCTGTGCCTCTGCAGTTGCAATTTCATACCCACTTTCAACTGAGCAGTTATGAAACTCTGTCCTGAATTTAACTTCTTCAGGTATGTGTCTTGTGAAATAAATATTCTCTAAGGACATTCATTATTCTAGAAAGTTTAAATGAGAAAAGTAAGCAATTATCACTGCTAGTTCCCCAATTGCCAAGTTATTCTAAAAATGATTTCCTTTAATTTCTAAACTTTTAACTCTTAATACAGATTAGTGTACCCCCCAAAGCTCCCAGGGACTAAGCCACCAACCAAAGAATATCCATGGAGAGATCCATGGCTCCAGACACATATGTAGCAGAGGATGGCCTTGGTGGACATCAATGGGAGGAGAGGCTCTTGGTCCTTGGAAGGCTCGATGCCCCAGTGTAGGAGGATGCCAAGGCAAGGAGGCAGGAGTGAATGGGTGGGTGGCGAACACCCTCATAGAAGCAGGGGGAAGGAAGATGGGATAAAAGGTTTCCAGAGGGAAAGGGGGATAACATATGAAATGTAAATAAATAAAATATCCAATAAAAATAAAATATATAATAATAAGAATAAACATTTAGTAGATATGGATCACTGAAGAACTGTGTTAAAATTCTTACTATGATCCATCCAGTATGTATGTATAAATGTAAAATTCTGTATAGTTCTCTTAGGAGTCTCTGGCTGACACAACAGACAAAGTCCACAGTGAGTTAATCAGGTTTTACAGGAACAATGACTTTCCTGATTACTTATGTGGTATTTCTTATAAGTTTAACATTATTAAATAATAAATCTGTTCACAGAAATATTATTAAAAGTTTCACAAAGAACACAAACTGCCCTGAATTCTTCCTCATTTAAGAAACCAGGAAAACCAAAGAATGGTCTAAATGAAAGAGATAGGGGCACCATTATGACTATAGGAGGAGTTGAGCTATTTCAAGACTAAATAGGTGAAACCACAACAATCTAAATTCTTAAACTACCAAAGTAGTTTGTAAGACTAATGTCTCTTGTATTCTAACTAATTTTATATGCTTTAATAACTCATTCCTTATTTTTCTTACTCAAATTAATAGAGAGCCTATAAAATATAATTAAAATTTTATACCATTCAACACAACACTTCAATGTTCAATAGAAATTCAAAATAATTTTGATGATTATATTTGTAGAAAAGAATTACAAGAAACACACATGCATTTACAAATTATTGCACTAGTGTGCTTACTTTGTGTGAATAATAACTTACATGAGATATGAAAAATATGGAAAATTTCAGAAAGCCTTTTGCATAATGGTATGTGGATTATAAAGAAATATTTGAAAGTTAGCAAATAATAGTTTATTTAATGTATAATAGCTATCTTCAAGTGTTCTGCAAATCCTGTTTTTAATATGTGTTAGGCTCTTGTTTAACATTGTCTTTATGTATTTATTTTTCCTAATACACATTAATTTTTGTACTTATGGTATGTACTTATGTATGTACTTATATGTGTGTATATTATACTCCCATTAATATGACATTTTTAATGAAAATTTGAAGCTTCTAATACATTTCCTATTAATAATTGGTTAATTTTGTCATTGCATTGAACTAGTAGACCTGGGAAACTTGTATGAGACCAAACATGAATAATTTTAATGGATAGTTTCTCCTATCTTCTGGTGACCTATTGCAATTGTATAATTAATAAAGCTAATTCTGAGTTATCAGGTACAAATTCAGCAGTCTCTATATGCAAAACAACTCTTTCTACATATAAATGACCAGTGATTATGTTGAGAGATTCAGGATAATCTAATAATACCATAAGGATTGCATATAATTCTGACTTTTGAACTGAGGTATGTAGACTTTTGAGCACCTTGTTATTTTGTCTGAGTTATAACATGTCATTCCCATCTTGTTTAAATCCATATAGATAGTTGGTGCCTCTGGAATTGGTGTTCTCTTTATGATGTGTGAATGAATCCAATGAGTTTCTTTTATAAACTGTATATGTTTGCTTTTAAGATATTTGTTATTTGTGTCACCCAAAGCTCTTTTCCAGTCTTCACTGATAACCTACAATGGCATAATCTCAGCATTTGTAAGAGAAACTACAATTACAGCTGGAACTGTTCCTGATAAATAGTAAAATATTGCTCTACCTTTCATAATTAACTCAGAAATCATATATATATATATATATATATATATATATATATATATATATATATCTTCAATTCTTTTACTTTGTTTATGAGCTAAGAAAAATCCATATCTTCTCTTTACATAATATACCCAGTAGGAGAAGGAATTGGAGGTAAAAATGACCCAAATACAAGCAAGTTTAGGATCAATTTGATTCACATATGCATCTCAGTCTTTGTTCTACAAGAGTTAATTATTTTCCTGCTTCAGCTGTTAGACATCTTGGACTGCTTAAATTCGAATCCATTGTAATGTTTGAAACAAATTACATAACGCCTATATACCTAATGTAAATGTTGGTCTTAGGCAGTTAGTATCTCCCATTCAATTTTTAAAATCCTTGTGTCCTCAATTGATCTGTATAGATCTGTAACTTTTGTGGTCTAATATTTTGTTAATTGATCTTATAACCCAAATAAGTAAGTGAATCTCCTCTTTGTATTTTTTCTGGAGCACTCTGCAACCCAAACATACAAGTGGATAACTATTACATTATATATTTCTATTATGTTATGTAATAGTTATATATAATAGTTATGTAACTATTATATATCTCTTTAATGGATAACTATTATTCAGAGTAGATACTGAGAAAGCAAACCTTTCCCTATACTACTTATACAAGGGTATTGTGAAAGAACAATCGTTCAAGTCAGTTATTATTATAGGCTATGATCTCAGTAACAAAGTCAGTAAAGGAAATTCAGGCTGTAAAGTGCCCATTAGTTGAATTACTTTGTTAACTGAACTTAATTCTGTTGTTATCCTGCATTCATAATTATTATTCCTGATTTCATTTTTACAACAAACATAGGGGACTTCCAGGGGCTGGTAGACTCTTCTCTACGTTGAGCTTCACGCTGTCCCTTTACCAGTTGTTCAAGCACCTGCAATTTTTCCTTTGTTATATGCAACTGCTCTTGCCATACAGGTCTATTTAATAACTATTTTAGGCACAAAGCTGTTTGTATGTCAGCAGTGGCTCCATTTATAAATTTGAAAATTCTACCCCTGTGATGCCTGTTTTTAGCTCCTGGGCACAGTGTATTGTTTTTCTCAGTCACCCTTATCAATAACTTTCCCAGGAGCGTCTACCATATCACACATAATTTCTTCATTTGCTTTATCTGGAATTGCAGGAATATTAATTTGCATATGCATTGTTGTAAAAGATTAGTTCCCCATAAATGTATGAGTATGTCAGCCATGTAAGCTTTCAACTTCCCTGTTTTCTCTTCTTGTTTCACACAGTTAATCCATCGGACACTTTGTCTTATTTGTGATACTTTACCAATTCCTATTAGCTATATGTAAACCTTCTGAAGTAGCCAATCTGAATCCCAAGACTTTTGGCAAAGTATACTAGCATCAGCCCCTGTATCTATCAAACATTCTATGTCAACACCATTCACTTGCACCATTAATTTGGGTCTCTGATCATTAACCATTCTTTGCCAGAATACACATTTTCCAGTATTCCCAAAAGCTCTTGTCTGTTCAACCAGAGTAGCCTTGCCCTTGTTGTAAGGAAATAACAATTGATCAGTTTTATCCCCTGCATCAATTTGCATCTCCTTTCTTACATATGCCATGATTCTAACTTTTGCTTTGCTACCTCCTTCTACTATACCAAGATGCACAATAAATCCTTGAAAAGTTAGCCCAATTCTTCCCAAGATTATTCCCACTGTTCCTGAGGGCAAAAGAATATACACCCCAATGTTAACTTTAACAGTCAACTTCTGGAGATAGGGTAAGAGGCATAACTGTGACCAGATCAAAGGCTACACCCCCTTCTATAGCATATATAAGATCATACTTACCACTCTGGAAATCAATCTGTTGGTTTCTCAGAAAATAGGATTAGTTCTACCTCAAGACCTAGCTAGATCACTCCTGAATATATACACAAAAGACTCTCCACCATCCCAAAATGGCACTTGTTCAACTATGTTCATAGCAGCTTTATTCATAATAGTCAGAAACTGGACACAACATAGATGTCCACCAACTAAAGAATGGAAAAAGAAAGTATGGTTCATTTACACAATGGAATACTACTAAACCACTAAAAACAAAGACACCATGGATTTTGCTGACAAGTGGATGGAACTAGGAAATATTCTCCTGAGTGATGTAACCCAAACCTAAAATGACATACATGGTATGCTCTTACTTATAAGGAAATATTAACCATAAAGTACAAGATAACCATGCCATAATCGACAGACTCAAAGAGGCCAAATTACAAGTGCCCAGGCAATTGAATCTTTCTCTAAAGGGGAAACAAAACAGATGTTAGAAGTCTAGGAACTGGGTGTGGAGGGGATGATGAGGTGAATGTGGTAGAGTGGCATGCGATTATGGACAACAGGTAATAGAGAAGGGAAATAATCAGTGTCTGGGCAGAACAATTTCTAGGACATACCAGTGACCAGGTATAAGGGCAGGCCCCAGTGAGGCTATGGGGGTGACTCGAGCTGAGACTCCTAGCACTGGAGGATCTGGGTTCAGAAATGGCTAGTTCTCTTAGCCAGGTAAGACTCCCACTGGAGAAATAAGGACAGAAACCCACTCACAAAACCTTTGGCCAAATATGTACTCTGACTACAAGATGTTCAGGGACAAATACAGAGCAAAGATGGAGGGAATTTTTAATCAATGAATGCCACAAATTGAGACCCATCTCATGGGCACTAAGCAATCCCAGACACTATTACTGATACTCTGTTATGCATGCAGACAGGAACTTATAACTGTCTTCAGAGAGATTCCACCCAGCAGCCAATAGAAAGGATGTAGAGACCAATAGCCAGACATTAGATGGAGCTCAGGGAGTCTTATGGTAGAGTTGCAAGAAGGATAGAACAGAATAGAAGAGTGAATCCACAAAAAGACCAACAGAGTCAACCTGGACCCTTGGAGGCTCAAAGAGACTGAATCACCAACCAAATAATGAACACAGGTTAAATCAATGTCCCCTGCACATATTTAGTAGAAGACCAGCTTGATCTTCAATAACAGGAGCAACAGCTCTCCCTGAATCTGTTGCTTGCCTGCCTGTGGATGCCATTCACCTAAACGGGTTATATTTGCTGACCTCAGTTGAAGAGGATATGCATAGTCTTGTAGCAATTTGATGTGGGTAGGGGAGGAGGTGGTAGCTGTTACCTAGAGGGTGACTGTCCCTTCTCAAAGGAGAAGGGAGAAGGAGAAACTAGGGAGGTTCTATATGTGAAGAGATACTGAGATTAGAGGAGGAACTGATATTGGGTGTAAAGTAAATAAATAAATAGAATGGGGAATCAGGATCAGATGTGGGGAGAGACTGGAAAGATAGCCAGATGGCCATGAGAATGAATGGAAATCTGCAGCTGCCTAGGGTGGGAGATCGGTGCATCTCAAGAACATATCAGACACCTGGGTCAGGGAACACTCCCATGAATCAATGGGTGTGGCCTTACTGACACTCACAGCAGTGGGGATATAAATCTTGAAGCCTCCACCTCCTGTACCCAGACAGGAACACAAGTGGAGTAATAGGGACACCAACATACCGACAAAACTTTTGACCTAAAATTTATCCTAGTCTACAAGAAATGCAGTGACAGAGTGATGGAACAGAGACTGAGAAAATGATGAAGCAATGGCCTGCACAACTTGAGACCTATCCCTTGGGCAAGCACAAATCCATGACACTATTAATGGTACTCTGTTATGTTTGCAGAAGGAGTCTAGCATGGCTGTCCTATGAGAGGATCTGTCCAGCACCTGACTCAGACATATGCAGAGACCCACAAACACTGGATGCAGCATGACGACTCTATATTTTAAATTATTTTATTTATTTACATTCCAAATGTTTCCCCACTTCCCGGTCCTCTCCCCAAAAGTTATGCACCTCATACCTTAAACCCTTTGCCTCTGAGAGGGTGCTCTCCTACCCACCCATCCCCCTAGCCCACCCTCCCTCCCTCACCTCACCACTGCATCCTCTGTCCTTGGGGTATCAAGTTTCTACAGGATTAGGAGCATCTCCTCCACCTGAGGCCAAACAAGCCAGTCCTCTGGTACATATCTGCCAGGGACCATGGACCAGCCCATGTATACTCCTTGGTTGGTGTCTCAGTGTCTGGGAGCTCTGAGGGTTCCCGGGTTAGTTGTTACTGTTGGTCTTCCTATGTGGTTGCCATCCCTTTCATCTCCTTCAATCCTTCCCCTAACTCTTCCAAACTGGTCCCCAACCACAGAGCAATGGTTGGCTGTAAGTATTTGCATCTGTCTCAGTCAGCTGCTGGTAGAGCTTCACAGTTTACATCCTAGTTGCTGCTCTCTCTCTGGGTACTCTCGAAGTCCTTCCCACTCCCACTCTCCATGAAGGTCACTGGTCCTTCAGTCTCTGCTCCATTTTATTCCCTGCATGTCTTTTAGACAGGAACAATTCTGGGTTAAATTCTGATGACAAGTCTAGCTATAAATGGAGCCAACGAAAATGCTGAACATTATGACACTGTAATCCAAAAACCAAACAAATAACAACAACAACAAAATCTTCCCTCTCCTATATGTATCCTCATGGGTATTATAGTCATGATGGATAAATTATGATTATTGTGACTACAGGAGTATGTGATTCACAAGCCTCTGAACCTGGTTTGTTGGCAGAATTAGAATGTGAATATGCTAAAGAAAAGATCAATGCTACATTAAGATCTTAATAACAGAATGGCAATGAAAGCAAAGAGAATATACATTCTGCCGAAGTTTAAAATGAGCATGAGAATTCCATTGAGAACTGAACTGCAAGGTATGAGATTTATATTCACTTAACTTCATTTTTTTCCTGCCAATATATTTTGTAAGGTACTGACTTTAAAGATGATGGACTGCTTATAGCTAAGATTCTTGAGCAGAAGCAGCTTTTGCAAGATGAAGAGGAGGACTGGTGAGAAGAAACAATCTGTATCCAAAGATAGACAAAGGACAATTGGCATTAGAAATTTACTAAAGGACTTAAAGATTGGTCAGAAAATATGAACGAACAAATAATGAGAAACCATAAAACCTGTTGCAGGCAAAAGAAGTATTTCAGGGTGAAATTGATTTAGAATATCCCCAAGTCATGTCTGACTACATTCTTTATATACTCTTTTTTTGTCAGACCTTGCACACCTGACACAAAGACCGAGAGATGTTATAGATATAATTATTGTGAATAGGTATTGAAATGCTGACCCAGGGTGTGGCTGGAGCTCCAAGGTGAGACATAAAAGAAATATAAACATCCATGAAAGTCCAACAAGATAAAAATACCTGGGGCAAAATCTTTTCAGGACAGCTACAGTAGTACAAGCTACAACTGAACTGAAGTACTGGAAACTAAGAATGGGTTTCACTTGCCACTATCTTTGTGATGAATAACCTTTAATGTCAGCTACTATATTCATAATCACAATAAAAATATACTTTTGGGATCATGTAACAATGTAGAGGGATTCCAACCTAGCAGCATGGCTACATTGGCTGGAATACAAACAAACCCTTAGTACAGACTTTTAATCCCAAACAGTGAAGGAAATGCCAGATTGTAGAAAGAAGCACCAAGGTTGGAAAGTTATGGCTAATTGGGTGGCAGATTAAATTAAGAATAAGACAAAGATTTTACAGAATAGGATATGCCCAACACTCACAAGAGTAGATAGGAAAGAGAGATGAATTAAGAGCTGGCAAGGAGAAAGGCATTTTTTTACCATGAGAATTTTACAGAGGCAGGTTGAGGAGAGAACAAGCTAGACACAGGTAAAGACAGAGCTAGCCAGATAATGAGAAGGAGCCAAAAGATTATAACAGTTTGCTAAAGTTAGTTTGAGGTCAAATGGGGCAATTTAGTTAGAAGCAAGAAAAGCCAATCTGAATCAATCAGTTTGGGGAGTAGTTTTGAGCCAGACACCAGAGCTAAATCATCCAGCCAGAGTTTTTAAAAAGCTAGAAAGAGTGATCTTTTTCAGCAGTAAGTCTTATGAAAATATTCTAGGCCTAGATAAGGTGTTACAGAGGCTAGAAATTTCTAGGACTAGGCCTATGAAAGCAGAAGGAGGGAGAAAGTCCTAGACACAACAATTACACCAGGCAACTAAATGTTGCTTTTATGCATTTCAAGAAACACACATTTTATTGAAAGGTATAACTGAGGAGAAGAACAGCAACCTCCTCCAGAATGTGGTTAGGAACATCCAATCCTGGTCAAACCATCAAATTAATAAAGCAAACAAAGGAAGAAACAAACAAGCAAAAACCAAATACATAAACAAAAACAACAACAACAAAGCAAGCATAAAATAGAAATGCAACTTTCTGATTTCATCTTGCATTAGTCTAAATAAAATAAAGAATATAAAGCACAGTACACTCAAGAATATATAAGTAAATGGCAACTAATCCTTATTCATTATTGATGGGATTGCAAACTGATGTTTTTGAAGTCCAAGTGGTGAGTTAAGTAAGTAACTAGGAGAGTAACTAAGTAAATACATAAGTAAGTAAGTAAGTAAATAATCTACCATATGACCCGGAAAATTTGACATTCTAAGCCACAGCTAACTCTTAACCATGTTCATGCACTGCTATTCACAAAAACTAAGAAACAGACATGACCTAAATCACCTACAACTGATGAACTGATAATAAAAGCACAGTTTAATTCTATTTAGCTGTGAAGAAAAAAATCGAAGTTTTCATGTACATAAGTGGAACTAGTAAATATTAAGATAGCATAGTGACAAACAACATTTGGTCTCCTTACTGCATAAACAAGCTAAATAAAAATGGATGATGGTGGTGGGCATCTACTGTAGGTGTTGGGATAGCAGGGTACAGATGCTATTGAGAGGGGAAAAAATATTTGAGGACACTTTGGGAACAGAAATGGGAAATCATTGTAGAAGGGGGAGTAGGGAAGAAGGCAGAGGGATAGATATCAATAATTATGTTTGAAAAACCTATCAGAAAACATATAATTCTATGTTTACTTTAACACACACACACAAACACTCATGTCACAAAAATTGTCTTAGTTGCTGTCCAGAAACTGAAAGCAACTAAAGATATCAGATGATTGTGACACAGAGCTTGGATGAATCAAACTGGATTTGATCTAGAAGTCTTCGCCCCAGGAACTACATTTCATAACACAGAATTGTGAAATCCAAGCTGACAAGGGTGTAAAACAATTAATTGTTGTATCCAGTTGTGACATCCATGAAACACAATAATAACCAGCAAGCCAAATAATAGTTAGAGGTACGATAGTGCCAATTACATCATGACAGGAAAGAATCGCTATCAATTTGTTCTCAAGACCAATTCAATAGGGGAAATTCATTGCCTGGTTCTATAAACATGGTCAACTATGAGTTTCTGGTGAGGTTGTGGAACCTAGAGGAGAATCTAATACTGTCACATGAACTAGTATAAGTTCTAACTGCATATGTAGTTTTTATTGAGTCATCCACAGATAACTGTAACTCTTTACATCAGATGAAGACAATTACAGAACTCCATATAGGGTGCAGAGCCACAATCATCCATCCACAGCACTACCTTCCTGCCTAAAAAGGAGGGAACATTTTGGAAGGAAAAATAAAGAATATTCTAACAACCAGGGTACAAAGAAGTCTGGGGAAATAGTGTGTCTTCGATGCATGGCAGAAAAGTGAAACAGGATATCTCAAATAGTCTTCTCAAAAGAGCCAAAATATACAAAACAAGCAAACAAACAAAAAACAAAACAAAACAAAAAACAAACAATATACCATGTAACATATCAATGTAGTTGGGAGAAATCTCAGGGACCCCATCGTTAGATGGAGATATACGGACATTAATGATTGCTGAGAAGAGAGTCAGTCTTCCTATGGGTATGTATGAATGAAAGGAAAACTTTAATTTCAGAGAGAGGAGGGATTCATGGGAGGTGGCTTGAGGAAGATGAGAAAAATGATGTAATCACAGCACTAACATATGCAATTCCCCAAAATGAATTAGAATGAATAAAATAATATTATTTTGTTGTAATTAAGAATGATATTTAACATTTTAAATTAATGTTTACAAATGTGAAGAAAAATTTTTACGCCATGATGGGCCATCAACTATGGGCATAAAGATCCAAGTTTTTCTTACTAATTGTTGATCCTTAGAAACATATGACATATTAGGTACTTAAAATTGAAATTTCTAATAGGAAAAATTATCAAAGGGCCCTAGCAAATGAGTAATAATAATGACAGGTGAGGTGCATTAAATAGTACCAATTGAATCTATGTACTCCAGAGAACTTTGCTCTAGGAAATATTCTTCATGTGACTTCTGCTCACATGAATTTTTTTCTTTCAAGTATCTTCAGTGCAACAGTAACATCCTTATTCCTCAGGCTGTAGATCAAAGGGTTCAGCATGGGTAGAATAGCAGCGTAAAACACAGATGAAACTTTCCCTTGGTCCATCGAATTCAATGATGATGGCTGTAAGTATGTGAATGCAGCAGAACCATAGAAAATAGCAACAGCAGAGATGTGGGAACTGCAGGTGCTGAAGGCTTTGAATCTGCCCTCCCTGGAGTGAATGCAGAGGATGCTGGCAATAATGAAAATGTAGGAGGTAATAATTGTCACCATTGGGACAAAGATATCCAGTGTACCAAAAGATAGAATCAACAGTTCATTGATATAGACATTAGAACACATAAGCTTCAAGAGGTAACTAACACTCAATCATTGGGGAGGTGGGAGGGAGGGAGAGAGAAATCGACCATATGAATGTGTAAAATTACACTCTTGGCTATGACCAAAGGACTTGATATTATACACCATAGTTTACTATTTAGCCATATTTGTTGCACCTCTGTTAACAATAGCTACGAAATAGAAATGAACCAAATGACCCACAACTGATGAAAACACAGTGGAATTTTATTTAGTTATAAAATAAAATAAAATTTTGAAATTTTCATGTAAATAGATGAAACTAAAAGA
>JADRCH010000483.1:730349-741403 GCA_019843965.1 Rhynchomys soricoides | reverse complement strand
TTATTATTATTATTATTATTATTATTATTATTATTATTATTATTATTAGTTTTTTGAGACAGGGTTTCTCTGTGTAGCTCTGGCTATCCTGGAACTCACTCTGTAGACCAGGCTGGCCTCGAACTCAGAAATCTGCCTGCCTCTGCCTCCAAAGTGCTGGGATTAAAGGCGTGCGCCACCACTGCCCAGCAATACATTAAAATGGATGGATGGATGGATGGATGGATGGACGGTTGGTTAGATGTGTGGGTGGACAGAAAAACAGGAAGTAGGAAGCACTTGTAGATGGGGCGTAAAGGCATGAGTGGACAGCTGAGTGGATGGAAAACTGACGGATGAATGAACGAATGATTGGCAGGATGGGAAATGGGGCAAGGGAGAAGATACTGAGAAACACAAACAGACGATAGGTGACTGGGTTAAAGGAAGAATGACAGTCGGGTGGATGATGGATAAATTGAAAGGTGGGTGTAAGATGGGTGGAGAGATGAATTGGTCCTAGAATGTGCAAACAGGCGGCTTGATACGCCATCCAAGAGGGACGCACAACTTCGAATGTGGACTAATGGGGGAGGGAAACCGGAAGGAGCCATTACCAGGAGGGTAGACACAAGCTTGAGCACCGGCACGAACTGGAACTCCACAGAGCCCCCGACTGGGTCGCGAGCATGCTGTCCTCCGTCACGCACGGCTTCCCCCAACATTCTCAGCGCCTTGTCTCGCAGAGCCTCCAGAGGGATGGCAGGGCTGAGGCGAGCCGGAGCTTCTGCTGCCCCAGCAGCTGGCAGGGCGACCACAAAACACGGGGGTGAGAAATGGTGTGGAGGTCTCAGGGAGGTTGTAACGCCAACGCCAGGCAGGCCATGACGGCGGGGGCCGTCTTCCGCGCTTCGTCCGGGTGGGAAAAGTGTGATGGCGCGGGTCTCCGGAGTGAGCGGCACAATGTACTCGGAGAGCATGGAGCGACGGCTGCGGCAAGCGCTTTCGAGGTGGATGCTGATGAGGAGGTCGTAGTAGCCTGCACGCAGAGGACCTGGCAAGTGCGCGTCCTCCAGAGCATGAAGCAGCTGTGCCTGGTCCACGTGGCTGCACAGGGCATGAGCCACGCGGTTGTTGCCCAGGGCGCACACCGAGCGGTAGAGCGAGAGCGTGTGCGAGTGGAAGCGCTGTAGGTCCAGCCGCTCAGACAGCTCCAGGATGTCCATGCACCTGCAGCAGAGACGTGCATGGTGCAGTCAGGGGCAGTAGCCGTGAACAGAGATCTCAGAGAGGCTCTGGAATCTCAAGTGTCCCGAAGGGTCAGACTCCAAGGTGGCTCTGGCTCTGGATCTAGGAGTCTTTCTGTGGTCCTGCTAGTCCGTCCCTAAGACGCTTGAGTACTTCCCACCCTACACGGGATTTCTGGGATAGTCTAAGGCTTTGGCGTTTTGGGGACAAAACTCCAGAAATATCGGGTAACCCCTAGATGTAGCTGAGATGCCCCAGGATAGGGCTTGAGCTCTTTATTGCAGATTCTAGTATCTTGGTTATATTTGAGTGGGTCAGCCCGAGGAGAATTTGCCAGGTATGGTGGGAGACACTTGGGAGATAGAAAAGGAAAATCGGGTGTTTAAGACCATCCTCAGCTATATAGCCGTTTCAAGGCCAGCCTGGGCTACAGGAGACCTTGTCTCAAAACAAAAACCTTAGGGGAGATCTCATCTCAAAATTATAACTTTTAAAATATTTTAAGAGCTAGGGCTATGGTCCCGCTAGTAGAACACTTGCTTAGCATGGGTGAGACCCTAGGTTCAACCTCTAGCATTGCATTAATAAAAAATGTCTAACATCTCCTTTGGGGAGTTTGATCATCTGGGCTCTCCGCGTCGGATTTGGTGTCCCTGTAGTGTCTGGGGTCCCTGGGGTATAACTGTGCTCTCCTAAGGTGAATATTAGGCTCACTGGGGTGGGTCTAGAGCCCCCTGGTGGGCTATCTGAGGAGGCTGATGCTGAGCCAGAGTCCTCTGATAAAGACCTGGAGCCACGCTGGGCAGTGGTGGCGCATGCCTTTAATCCCAGCACTTGGGAGGCAGAGGTAGGTGGATTTCTGAGTTCGAGGCCAGCCTGGTCTACAGAGTGAGTTCCAGGACAGCCAGGGCTACACAGAGAAACCCTGTCTCGGAAAAAAAAAGACCTGGAGCCTCCTGGGACGGTGTGTAGTCCTGGGGTTGTAGCTGGGGAAGGCACCGAGTGCAGCAAGGCCCTGACCTGTTCTCCTCTGGGATGTGTAGCGCCATCATCATTAGTGGCTCCTGGCACTGCACAGCCCAGCCCAGCCGCTCTCCAGCACGCCGCGTGTCCACATGTAGGAAGTGGTTGGGCATTCGGCTCCAGGAGACAGGCATCAACATCTGAACCTCCAGTCTTGGTGGGCACTGCGGGGCTGGGTTCTTGCGCTCACTCAGGAACATGGCGGCTGACAGCGGCATGATGTTCTGTGCATTGGGAAGAGAATGAGTCGGGAAGAGAATGAGTCAGAGTCCACGGTCCTCCCAGCCCTGCCCAGATACGCTCTGCACACCCGGCCTAAGCTCTCTCCCATCCGTGTCTCCTTGCCTTCTGCTTCCCCAACTCAAACTGGACCACGTTCTGGTGAGTGGGCAGGACAAAGACGGCAGGAAACAGCTTTGTGTTGGGTTCCACCTGGCAGGGGAGAAAAGGTCAAGGTGTAAGAGAGGGTGGACTGGAGGCATTGTGGACTCAATTTTGTAGAACCATACTTGGGCACTGGCTATAGGTGAGCTTTGGGCTCAACCAACCTGATGCAGCCAGGCCAAGGGTCTCCAGCTCCTTCAGAGAAAGCCGTTAGCTGCATCTTTGTACACAGTATGGTCCCTTCTGGAGTGCGTTCCCCACTCACTCTTCAGAAGCCAGAGTTTCTCCTGACTGGCCCCCACCCTCCACAGCCTTCCTGTCTCCCCAAACAACACTGGTGAGGAGGAAGGAGCCTTCCCAGCACCTAACAGCACCTGCAGACCCAACCTCCAGTTCACTGGGGATACAGGAGACAAGAAAAGTGTTAGGATGACAAGCCAGAGGCTGTGGGTAGACCTCTCCCCGAGGGGCTAACTTGCATAGAAACCTCTGAACTCTCAATAAAGTAGAGTCACTGTCGGCGGGTCTGAGGAGGGGGTCTGCAACTCTGCAGGATCTAACAAAACTCCAGAGTCTGCTGGTCCAAGGACCACGCTGTAAGGAGCAAGTGGATAGCACAGACCGAGCCTGTTCCCTCACCAAAAGCTTAAGAACAGAGGGAGGGAGGGGCAGGGAGGAGAAGAGAGGGGGAGGGGAGGAAGAAGGAAAGAGGAGGGGGAGGAGGAGGGAAAGGGAAGGAGAGGGAGAGAGGGGAGAAAGGAGGATAACTTGGGAGGTGGAGGCAGAAGGATCAGGAGTTCAAGGCCAACCAAGGCTATATCGGTCAGCCTAGGGTACATAAGACCCTATCTTTAAAAAACGAAGGAAGGAGAGGAGGCAATAAGTGAAGAGGTTTAAAGTACGCAGGAATTCATTAAAAGATACAGCTTTACTTAGGTTCTGACTCAAACAAAGAAAAGGCAAGGAGCCATTTTTGAGACAATCAAAGACATCTGAACATGTACTAGGTATCTGGCGACAGTCAGGAACAGTTAGGAACTTTTTTCTTTTCAGTGATAACAGTATTGTGGCTCTGCCTTTTAAAAATAATCTTTATCTTTTAAAGAGATGAAGCTCTATGCTGTCGGCAGTTTCTTTCAAGCCTCCAGTGGGGGTGGAAGGGGAGTAGGTGTAGAGATGAAATGAGATTGGCTCGGAGTGGGTGGTAGGTGACGTTGGTAATGGGGACCTGGTGGTTCATTATGCTATTCTGCTTTTGTATGTTTCTGAAATTCTCCCCTTAAAATGTAGTTAGCAAGCTGAGCACGGCAGTGCAGGCCTGTAATCCTAGCACTTGGGAGTTAAAGGCAGGAAGATCACAAGTTTAGGCCATCCTTGGCTACATGGTAAGTTTGAGAACAGCCTCGGCTACAGAAAATCTTGTCTCATAAAAGAATAAAATAGGGACTGGAAAGAGGGCTCAGTAGCTAAGAGCACTTGTTGCCCTTACAGAGGACCCAAGTTCGATTCCCAGAACCCACATGGTGGCTCACAGCTCCAGTTCTAGGGGATCCCAAGCCTTCTGACCTCCATGAGTACCAGGCACATACACAGTACATTTATACACATGCAGGCAAAAAAACAAAAAAACAAAAAAACAAACAAACAAAAAATCCCATACACATTTTTAAAATCTAATAAATAAATCTTCCAATAAGAACTCCATTTAGAGGTCCCTCTAAAAATTAAAAAAAATTAAAAATTTTGTGAAGACCTCCTCAGATAGGCTAAAGGATAGGCAGGTTGGACATGCATGTGGCAAATCATTAATAATCGAGTTTGGTAGTAGGTCTGTGAACAGAGAATTACTGTACAATTCCTTCAGTGTCTCTGTATACGTAAGATGCATGTGGACATTTAAATATTAATACTGTGACAATAACAACAATAATGATATGCTAAAAAGGACAAACCCACTGGAAGATTTTGGCCTATTCTAGGGTGTTTGCATCATGGTGAGATGATGGCTGTCACCCAGCCATGGGGGAGTCTACAGACCTCTCTTCAGTGCCAAGGCTCTGCTGTCTCCTCCATCTTGGGCAGAACTTTAATGGAAGACTCAACTACACAATTCAGGGGTGGGCCTGTTCTCTCTCTCCTGGGTCTGACCTCAGGGGCTACTCTGAAGGTTCTTCCTGGAATGCTGGGAAATGCCGATCCTGTTGCTCAGGGGGGAGGGGTAGGCTCACCTGGAAGAAGGTGTTGCTTTCTTTGCCGTTGGCTGTAAAAGTCATCAAGCCGGTGGCCAGATCCACCAGGCAGCCAATGACAAGATCCGTGTGGCTGATCCGGCCTTGCTGTCCGGGACTCACAAAATCCCCGCCCCACACCATGTAGCAGTTGCTACACTTGAGGCTGGAAAAGACATTATAGTTATGGCACAGGTCCTCAGTCAGGGGACCGCAATGCTTCCTTCCCCACGCTCCAGGAATGCCACGACCTCAGTGGCTCAACACCCACCACCTGCAGACTGAGCACAGAAACCCCTCACCCTGGACCCGGGTAGCCCAGAGCTAGAATCCATAGTTTAGTATGGGCACCCAGGAAAGGGAAGCCAAGAGAACAGTGGGGAAGAGAAAGGAGGAATCAAAGTGGGAGTCAGACGAGACAGAGGGGAAAAGTGGGAGGCCATGAAGCAGAAAAGGAGGGAATAAAAGAAAACAGCACGAGGCTGGAGGTTAAGAGCACTGACTGCTCTTCCAGAGGACCGGGGTTCAATTCCCAGAATCCATATGGCAACTCAGGACCGTCTGTAACTCCAAGATCTGACACCTTCACACAGACATGAGCAGGCAAAAACACCAATGCACATAAAATAATAAATACAAAGTATCTATTTAAAAAGAAAGGGAATAGGGCAAAGAAACAATTAGCAGCGAGCAAGAAAAAAAAGAAAGAAAAGAAAGAAAGACTTTTAAAGTGGACGCCATGATTTCTTTTGTTCCCTAAAGTTCCCAGGAACCCCAGCCAGGCAGCTCCAAAGCTGGTGCCTGGAGCTCCCGGATCCTGCCCATGCCAACCTCCCGCCCGTGTGCAGAACCCCCACTCTAGCCAGCACCTGCTGTGGACATTGCCTTGTTCATCTCCCATGGTCACTGTCACCGCTCGGACCTTGCTGAGGTCGAAGCTCATGTCGTGTTGATGGTAGTCAGGAGTGACCCAGCCTGCCCACACGCAGCTGGGCTCCTGACCCGCGAAGACCCTCACAGAGTAATAGTACTGGGGACATAAAAAGAGAACCATTGGGAATATTTGGTGGCACCCTTATACATGGTCCTTCTTTAAACTACAGCAATGCAATAAAGTAGCTCACAATAACTGCTCTACGTAAGGGTCTCTACAGTCTAACTCACAGCATCTGCCTAGCCACTGTTACATTGTTTACATTGAGTTACATTGTTACCTTATATTTTCTGGTGAGAAAACAAACCGCAGTCCTTCCACAAGAAGGCACAGAGCAGTGAAGTTAGTGACTCACCCAAGTGGCACCCAGGTAGTCTAAGATCCTAAGTGTTACAGTGCATTCTTCTGTTCCTCCCCTCCCCTCCCCTCTCCTTGTTCCTCCCCTCCCCTCCCCTCTCCCCCCCCTTCCTCTCCTTTCCTGCACTAATGCTGAGATCTAGGACCTTGTGAATGTTCTATATCACTGAGCTACATCCCCAGCCCTGAGATGGGGATGCGCTATGTTGCCCTAGCTGGTCTTGAACTCCTCCATAGCCCAGGCAGGCTTTGAACTTGTGATCCTCCTGCCTCAGCCTCCCCAGTAGCTGGTATTACAGGCCTGTGCCAGCAAGCCTTGCATGAGTAAGATTTGTCTTAATAAATATCCAAGGACTCAAACTATATTGGGATATATTGGGATACAGACTTTTACTCCCAGGAATGTGTTAGCTATTAAATAACAATCAGGTATTATATTTATATAGTTGATCCCAAATTTTGATCTATATTGGCTTATCCTCTGGAGGTTGGGATCCCTAAGAGTTATATAAGTTTGTCTTACAGCTTCACTGAACCCCTACTATCTTCAGGTCACTAATACAGGAGAATAGGGGGTTCAAAGGATCACATAGGTGTGTGTTGTATTCTGGCTCTCTAGAACATATTGGAGGTATCTCAGATATAAGGATGACAGAAATGAACTGGAAGGTCTGGATTTCCCTGTTATGTTGGGGGGTCCCCAAAGTGGAGGGTCCTAGTTTCACACCGTGGTGGTGTTGAGGATGATCTCAGGGTCATCACGGTTGTCAGCAGGTACCACATCTCGAGGGAGTCGGGGAAGCGCCGGGGTGGTAGGTGGTTGGGTCATCATGGCAACCTTCTTGGCCTTGAATAAGAACCTGGAGGTCAGAAGAGAGCCTGCCATTAGCTGCAGCTCTTAAGCCCAGTCCCTCATGCTTCCCACCGTAGTCATCTTGTTGAGCACATCTGTCCTGGTGAGACTCTCCTTCCAACACCAGTAGCTTGCCACTGGAGGACAGGGATTCCTAAGTGGCCCAGCCCAGTCTATTCTGGAAGTGCTGTGTGCTGTACTTGTGGATGCTGGGCCACTCACATTTAAAGAAAGCAACTGATTGCTAAGTGTAGTGATACACAAGTACTGGGGAGGTGAGACAAGAGGATTGGGAGTTCAAGGCCGGCCTCAGGTTTACAGCAAGTTTGAGGCCAGCCTGGGCTATAAAAACAAAGCAAAGTAAAGAGAGTAATGAGGACAAGCAGATATATGGAGGCCCTCTTTGGGAACACACAGTGGTCCCTAAATCAGCATTGTCCATTTGTGTTACGCTTTACATTTTACTTATTTAGTGTGTGTGCATGGGTATTCATGTGGGCGCACCTGTGTGTGCAGGTACACGTGCATGTGTGTGCATGGGTATGGAGACCAGATGGCGACACCCTTTGGTGTCTATGGGAGGTGATGTCTGCCTCGTTTTGTGAGGCAGTGTTTTCTGTTGGCATGGAGTTTACTTGAATAGGCTAGGCTGACCAACCAGTGACCCCAGTAGCTTGCCTGTCTCCACCCCAAACCCCAGCCCTGGGACTACAAGTTCCTGCTATATCCCCTGGCACTTTCATGTGGGTTCTGGGGATCAAGCTGAAGCGGCATGCTTTCAAGACAAGCACTTTACTGACTGAACCGTCCTCTCAGACCTGTTTGGGGGTTTTGTTTGTTTGTTTTTTAAGTTGATGTCGTGTATTGGTTTTTGAGAGAGGGTCTCACTATGTAGCCCAGGCTGGTCCAGGATTCACTATGAAAAGTCTGCCTGCCTCTGTCTCCCGAGTGCTGGTATTACAGGTGAAGCCACCATGACTGGGTGGCAAGTCTCCATTGCATAGCACAAGGTGTGTGGGCCTTTCCAGCAGTGGCACCTCTAGCTGTGAGAGATGCCAACAGCACTCCGTCATTTCCAAAGAGCCTCCAAGAGACTCGTACTAAGTTGAAAATCACCGCCATGATGGGGAAAATAGATTTTCTTTCAATCCAGTCCCCCCTCCCCCACGTACACCTCAACTTTTGTTGTTTGTTTTGAGACAGGCTTTCTCTATGTAGCCCTGGTTGTCCTGGAACTCACTCTGTAGACCAGGCTGGCTTCGAACTCAGAGATCTGCCTGCCTCTGCCTCTAGAGTGCTGGGATTAAAGGCGTGCGCCACCAGCCTGCATCAATCCAGTGATTGATATTGGCCTTCTTTGAGCTTTGGCTGTTGGCTTGGATTGTGTTGTTGTTTCAACACAGGGGTCTCATTATACAGCCCCAGCTGACCCAGAACTCACTACAAACACCAAGCTGTCCTTGAACTCATTGAGATCGCCTCTTTGCCTCCCAAGTGCACTATATCTGGCTAAAGTTAGTTTGGGGGGCCACATTGGAGACACAGAAAGGACCTCAACTTAGACAACCACTCTGTGTCTACTGAGTGATGGAGGGGCAGGGCACAGTAAGCTTTAACAGGATAAGAAAGCTCCCCTTAGTGCTCACGGCTCATGGCGTTCATAGAGCACTCTGAGGCCCGCCAGGTACTCTGGGATAGCAACCTTCTCCATACTGCATAGTTTGTGTTCTCTAGTTTCATAATTGTCATTTCGTGGAAATGACAGCGTAGCTGGGAAATAATACTATTCGCTTCACACAAGATCACTCAGTGTTCTGACCTCACTTAGCACAACTGGGCCCCTTTGGGGTGCAATGGAGGCTTCTTAAATTATTGAAATTGCATAACCAGGGATCCCAAAACAGTCTCTGAGCCCCATCCTAGCCCCAGTCTTCACTCACCCTCTCTTCTTGTTCTTCTCGGTGGTAGCGTCTTTCTCATTCTCTGCCCTCGCAGGCTGAGCCTCTACCCCAGCCTGGGCAGTGCCTCCTGGTGTCCCCTCCTTGGCAGTTCCATCCTTGCCCCCCTCAGTCTCTCCCCAGCCTCCAGCGGAGCGGCGCAGATTTTCATAGTCCGTATCAGGTTCTGCTGCCCGGGCCTCATCTTCAGCAGGCGGCTGAAGGCCAGGGGATGCCAGGGGTGTGGCCCCTGCGGTGCAGCGGAAGTGCTGGTAGAACTGGACCGGAAGGCTTAGCCGGAGAAACAACATCTCCACCAGGCTGTTCTGTGAGCCCCAGGTGCGGTGGGTCAAGCGCAGGCAGGGAGGTGTATCCACAGTGCCATCCATGCGGGCCACCTTGAGGGAGAAAGGGAGGAAGCTCTGAGCCAGGCTTGTGAGAAAGGCCAGGGCATTGGTCCTGAACACAGTTATGTGTAAAGTCACTATTGGGCCTCTGGGTGGGAATTATCTAAAATAACATGACTGGGCTTGGCTGTGGAGTGCTATCCGGCTCTGTCCAACTCTGAGCCTTATAAAGAGTTAACTGCTTGGTCCCACACTGGCATCCCTTGGAGGAATTTTCAGAACCTACCTATGCTCTACAGAGTAAGGCCCCTCAAATGCATTCAACATACAACTCACTCATGCATTCATCCGTCTACCCATGCACCCATCCGCGTTCACACATAATACATACATACTTGCATACATACATACATTACACACCCATCTGTGCGCCACCATCTTCCCACGCACCAGTTTGCCATCCATGTCCTTCCATACATCCATTTATCCATCCATGCATCATCTATCCATACTAAAAATATCTCAGGAGGCCGTACCGTGTCCCAGGCACTGTTCTAGAAACACACCAGGAAACACACCTAGGCCCCCTTCCTAGGATCCTAAGGGGACAGACAGGAGGGCTCTGCAGATGAACGTTTGTTAAAAGAGCTCAGAAAGTATGAACATTATAATGACAGTATTGTGATGGATTTTCACAGCTTGAACACTCCTGTGCACCCAGCACCCAGATACAGAAACAGATCTAGGTTCCTGAGAACCACTTGACCAGTCTGGCTTTAAATAAATGGTAGGACCCAAGAGTCCTGTGTGCTGTGTGCTCAAGATAGACTCATAGGTGTGTGTGTGTGTGTGTGTGTGTGTATATGTGTGTGTGTGTGTGTTGCTGCAGACGGAAGCCTGGGTCTTGTACATGCTACACTTGTACTTGATAATGGGCCACTAGGCTGTATCCCGGCCTTTAGAATTGAGACAGGGCCTTTGCCATATAGCCCAAACTGGCCCCAAACTCTTGACCTTCCTGCTGAATTGAGCTTCCCAGTGCTGGGATCCCGGGCTGAGCTATGAACCCAGGGTTCTCACCAGCTTTCTAGAGATTGATCAAGGCTGTGGAGGCGGGATTGATCTCCCCAAGCACCAAATCCTTACTTGGACCTCTGTGTTCCTCAATATCAGGAGAATTCACCCCAAACTGTACTTACAAAACCCTGCTCCACAGTGTGGGGGTTCTTCCCCCCTCTTCCCTCTTCTTAAGAAGCTTCTTTTGCCATTGTTCCCCCAACAACAAGAAGACTGTCCTGTGACTTATGTGTGAGGAAAACAGCTTTGCCTCTGGCTTCTACTTCTCCAGTAACTTCCCAACCTGTCACAGCACAGATTGGCTTTGCCAGTTCTGGAACTCTCTATGAACGGACCCCCACATCCTGTGCTCGTATGTGCTTGAGTCTCTCACTTGGCACTGTGCTTGTGAGATTTGTCCAGTTGGTTCTGTTCGTTTTGGCTTCTTCGCTCTTGCTGCTGTAAAACTCAGTTGTCTGGATTGTTCTACACTCTGCCAGAAGCACAGCCACACTCGCTCCACCATCCTGTCCATTCTCCTGTCCATCTCTTCCATAACCTCTTACCAACAGGTGGATGACTTTCCAAAACTCCAATCTCAGGTAGACATGGCCCTACCAAAAAAATCGTCCATATCCTTACTTCTAAAAGGTGGTGGTGATGCTGGTGGTGGTGGTGCTGGTGGTGGTGGTGCTGGTGGTGGTGGTG
>JADRCH010000483.1:689065-720756 GCA_019843965.1 Rhynchomys soricoides | reverse complement strand
CTGGGGGATTCTAGGCAGGGGCTCTACCACTGAGCCACGCCCCCAGCTGCTCATGGGGGATTCAAGGCAGGTGCTCTACCTCTGAGCCAAGGCTTCAGCCTCTAAGTTCCTTGCTGAGGCCCTGAGCTGACTTCCCTTACTGATAGACTCTGATGTAGAAGTATATGCTGCAATAAACCCTTTCCTCCCCAAGTTGCTTTCAGTCAGTGTTTTATCATAGCATTAGAAGCCAAGACAATTTAAAAATAAGTAGTTCTTTAAATAAATGTTTAGAAGAAAGAAAACCCCCTGCAGAGCAGGCGGTACCTGGATGGTGTCCACAGGACAGGGCACAAAGTCCAGATGTGAGAGGCAGCGACTGGGACCCACCAGGTGGGGCCCCCGAGGCCCTTCCCGGCGATACTCTTTGATGGGTTGGAGATGGAGCCGCTCCCGAGGGAGCACAGCTTCATGGCATGGAGCATAGCCAGGTGGGGGCAGGAACTTAAATTCACCATGGCGGCCACCGAGGAGGAAGCGCACTCTGGGGGAGGAGCGTGGGGACGAAGGAAAGAGCTTGCAGTTAGTGGGGGATATGTGAGCAACTCTGGGGTCAATACAATGTTCTAGGGCAGTGGTTCTCAACCTGTGGGTCAGTCACAACAGCCCTTGGGGTCACATGACCCATCAGAAAACACAGATATTTACCTTCCTATTCAGAATAGTAGCAAAATTACAGTTTTGAAGTAGCAACAAAAATAATTTTATGGTTGGGGAGCACCACAACATGATGAACTGAATTAAAGGGCAGCAGCACTGTGAAGGTTTGAGAACCACTGCTCTGTATGAGAACCCTGAGCAGTCTTGGCTCTGTCTCCCTAGTATCACAAAAGTCATTTAGAAGTCATTTAAATTCTACGATCATTACAAAATAAACAGGATTTCCATGAAATGGGAATTCATAGAGTTGAGAGTGCTCAGGAAGAACTGGGTCCATTAAATGTGTTTGGAGTATACAGGTGACAGGGAGTCACTGGGCAAGTCTGAGCTCATTAGACCGTCACGGGGACTCTGAGACCACTGGGGTGTCAAACAGGATCTTAGATCACTAACGAATGCTAAAGTCACTGGAAGAGTCTGGGGTCACTGGAATGGTCTTGGTTCATTGAGACATCTCTGTGAGAGTCTGGATCCATTATAAAGTCATCATGAAATTCTAGGGTTACTTGGAGGTCCCTGGACAGACATAGGACTCAGAGATCACTGGGGTCACACACTGAGGTCACATAGCCCTTCTCGTGTGACCACAACTGGCCACCAATCAGTTGTAAAGCGGGCTTCTCTGTCCCTGCCTTCTAGGAGGAAGGCTTCTGACTGGGGACGGACAGTGGGACAAGGGTGGATCCTCACTTGATACCAGCTGAGAAGCTCACAACAGGGAAGAAGAGCCCATCAAGGTTGAAGGATTCGAAGACACCCTGCACGGGGCAGCCATTGATACGAAAGGAGATGGACGGGACGCTGAGGTCCAGGCAGCAGCTGACCACATCCTCCGGGGCCAAGAGGTGCTGCCCCGGAGAAGTCACTGGGCGTGCCACATGTCCTACAACAAGTCACCAGGTAAGGGTCAAGGGTCAAAGGTCCCACAAAAGCAATGATACTGCAACAATCTGTGGCTATTAAGACATCCTGCAGGGGCCCAAAATTAGGATCTATACGAGCAAAGGTTCCCATGCATTGTCCTAAAATTAGTGTTCCTGGGAGATAGATGGTAAGATATTGATCTTCATAGAGTTTGAGTTCTGAGAACTTTGAGGTCATAAATCAAAGGTCAGAGGGCATAACAATCGGCGTAGTCTTCTGGGATCACCCTTGTAGGATATGAGGAAACAGGTGAAGTTTGGGATTCTGAAAGTTCTACAGTTAAGCTCAAATGAGAGGAAGGGGCCACAGTTTGCCTCTTCTGGGAGTTAGAATTTTTAAACCCCGAGGTGTGCCGGCAGAGTCTTGGGAACTCTGGGGTCAATGGCCAGGGGTGAGAATCCCCCGGAAGGGTATAGATACCTGTCCAGAGATGCAGCCCATCAAAGCCATAAGAATAGAGGTCATCGCCAACCCCGTTGCCGCCCCAGCCCTCGCCGCCTCCAGGGTAGGGGCTGTAGCCCTCGCTGAGGGCCCAGCCCACCCGCAGGTGAGTGGCCTGGGCTGTCAGAAATGGAGCCATCTCATCCACCATCACCTCAAAGTACCATTTGCCGTATTGCGTGGAGCCCTCTGCTCGGCCCACAAAGATGTTGGGGCGGATGCTGCAGGAGAAACCAGACAGGAGAGATGGAGAGGAGAGCCAGAAGGGGAGGGAAAGAAAGAGGGGGGGTAGAGAGATGGCTCAGAAGGTAAGAACACTGGCTCCCCTTGCAGAGGACCTGGGTTCAATTCCCAGCACTCATTTGGAGGCTCATGACCAACTGTAACTCCAGTTTCAGGGAATCTGATCCCCTATCCTCGGTGGGCATCAGGCTTGCAAGTAATACACAGATATGCACATGCATGCACACATACATAAAATATTCTTTTGAAGAGATAAAGAGAGGATGAGAGATAGCCAGGGAGAAGAAACTGGAAGAGAGAAGGACAGAAACAGGCAAAGAGAAAGAAGAAAGAGACAGGGGCAAAACCGAGGCCTAAAGAGAAGAAAGAATTAGAGACAAAGCATGAGCCAGGGGCCAAGGCTGGATGGGAAGATGGAAAAGAGACATCCCTTGAGTTGGAGTCTCTGGGTCAGGGGGAGGCTTGAGAGGCGCTGAGCCTGAGGTCATGTTGGGGTCCAGGTCGGGGTTAAGAGCCACACCTGGTGACATAGTTGATGAGGTTTGTCTGCAGCAGAAGTTCTCGACCCGGTAGCAAATTCTCAGTAATGAGATCCTGGTTGGAGCGTACAGCCACACCATTGCACACACAGAGTGAGCATAGCACATCCAGAACCTGGAAGTCAAGTTCAGAGGTCAGGGGGAGTGAGGTTAGCCAGGTGTGGTTGCACATGCCTTTAATCCCAGCACATTCAAGGCAGAGGCAAGTGGGTCTGGGACGGGGGAGGGCCAACCTTGTGATTCCTCCCATGCTTGTCCAAGAGGGAGATGATAGACTTGATGTGGTTCTCCTGGATGATGTTCAGCACCTCAGGACTCTCAATCAGGACACAGTACAACACCTCCAGGATGCCTGCCGGGTACCCACAGGAGAGGTGAGGTGGGATGGCCTTTCCTCCCCAACCTTTCCACCCCCCTATCCTGGCTTTTCCTACCAGATGAGGCCTCCAGACGATCCAGTTTGCTGACCAGCCAATCCAAGTTGGTGGAGAAGAGGGCACAGTTGGTGCGATTGCCACGGATCAGGGAAGCTGTAGGGGGCATGAGGGTTGGATCTATTAGGACAGGGCATCTGAGGGCCCTAGAGGAAGTCAGCTCTGTGTCCCCTTACCTAGAAGTTCATAGAGCAGGTTCACAATCTCTTTCCAAGATTCGGCTGCCTCCTCCCCTGCAAATTCGGCAAAGTGGGCTGCGGTGGTATAGACGTTGAGGCGGTCAATGCAATTCAGGACCAGGGAGAGCATCCCCTGGGGTGAAGAAATGAATGATTTACAGCAAGAGTCCCTGGGCCAGCCTTTGCTGGATTTCCTAAGTCATATTCCTGAAGTAGGTAATGGTTGTATCCCCAGAGGTAACCAAGCTTCTTTAGCTCCATGTCTCCAGGATTATTGCCTTCTTCTCCTTGACTCATCAAACCTGTTCATGTGCTCTTTGGCTCAGTCCCCAATATAATACGCCTTTATTAATATTAGGCTGAATTTGTGCCTCTGTGATCTACCGCTTTCTCTCCACTTTAACTGTTTCCAGCTACCCCACTCCTGGTCACAACTGGAGCAGTTCACTTTTACCACTTAATAATAAATAAGAGATTTTTTTTTTTTTTATTCTTCCCCTCTGACATTTTAATGTTTTTTTCTTATTTTCATCTCACTATGTAGTCTTGGCTGGCTGCAGACCAAGCTGGTTTTAAACTCATAGAGATCTACTTAAGCTCTGCCTCCAGAATTCTTATGTTAAATGTGTGTACCAATGTACCCAGCTATTCTGAAAATATATGTGTGTATGCATGTGCGTGCGTGCCTCTGTGTGTGTGTGTGTGTGTGTGACAAATGGTTTGCCTGCAAGGATGTAAGTGAGCCATTTTTATGCCTGGTGGCTGCAGAATTCAAAGGAGGAAGTCAGAGCCCCTAGAACTGGAGTTGTAGATAGTTGTAATCTGCTCTGTCGGTGCAAGGAACTGAAGCCAAGTACTCTGAGAGAGCAGCAAGTGTTCTTAACAGCTGAGCCATCGCTCCAGCCCCTATTCTGAGTATTTTGCCCATGTGTGTGTATGCAGATGGGCATGCACATATATGCACCAATGTGTGTGAATGGAGGCCAAAGAACTTCTATCTCCTTAGAGACAGAGTTTCTCATTGGCCTGGAGTCTACAACTGGCTGGCCATCAAGCCTTGCAGATCTTCCTGTCTCTGCCTCCCCACTGCTGGGACTTGAGGTGTTTACCAGCATGCCTGACATTTTTACATGGTGGGTTCTGAGAATCTAACTCAAGTTTCTCATGAACTTTGGCGGAGCATTCTCTCCAGGCCTTTTATTGTGTGAATCCTTACACACATAGAGAATGTGTGTAAGACATATACAACTAGTTCCCATTCTTCACAGTAACATCCTGTAAAATCACATGAATGGCGAATTATCAACTATTGACCCCTTTTGTTTGTTTATTTGTTTTTTCAAAACAGGGTTTCTCTGTGTAGCCCTGGCTGTCCTGGAACTCACTCTGCAGCCCAGGCTGTCCTGGAATTGGTAACAATCCCCATGTCCCAAGTGCTTGTTTGACAGATGTAAACCTCCAAACTTGACCTACTATGATTTTTGAAACAAGATCTTGTTGTGTAACCCAGGCTAGACTTGGTACTTACTAAGAGAGCGCTGGCTGCTCTTCCAGAGGACCCAGGTTCAATTCCCATCAGTCACATGGCAGCTCACAACTGTCTGTAACTCCAGTTCCAGGTCTTATGACACCCCACACAGACATATGTGTAGGCACAAAACAAATGGGCCCAGGCTAGCCCATAAAATAAAAATTAATTGTATATTTTTTTTATTTTAGAAAGATGGTGTCATGGCTGGAAATGTAGCTCAGTTGGTAACATTTGTTCAGCACATATGAAGTCCTGATTTTGTTCCCAGTACCCATAAAGAGAACATGAGCATACACCCGCAATTCCTGGGAATGAGCACAAAGAGCAGGTCAGCCATCCCTTCTGCAAGTTCATGGCCAGCCAAGGGCAAGAGGGAGAGGGTGAGGGAGGAGAGGGAAAAGAAGTATATTTGCTCTATGACCCAGGCTAGCCCCAAACTCCTGGGCTCAAATGACCTTACTTTACCTTCCCAAGTAGTTGGGACTATAAGCATGAGCTATTGTGCTCAGCTCTGGACACAATATTTCATCAATAAGTTAGTGCATAACCTTGCTTTATGCATGTTTCTATATAAAGAAACTTATTCATAACATAGTGTTTTGTTAAAGAATATTAAATTTACAACTAATGGTATTATATTAATGCCTGAATGAAATGTATCTGCACGTATTTCCTGTCTGTGCTTAAGAATTCCAGAGGGAGCTCCATAGTGAGGCAGACCAAACGGTGGTGGCTCACACCTTTAATCCCAGCACTTGGAAGGCAGAGGCAGGAGAATCTCTGAGTTTGGGGCCAGTCTGGTCTACAGAGTGAGTTCCAGGAAAGCCAGGGCCACAAAGAGAAACCTTCTCTGGGAAAAACAAAAAGATTCATCACTAAACAAAGATGTAGCAAGAAAAAACCAAACAGACAGGTAGACAGACAAACTGGGCCTCACAGAAATTAAAAAAAAAAAAAGCATCAGGCTGGGAGTAGTTGCTCATGTCTTTAATCCCAGCATTCAGGAGGTGGATCTCTGTGAGTTCGAGGCCAGCCTGGTCTACAAAGTGAGTGCCAGGACAGCCAGGGCTACACAGAGAAACCCTGTGTCTCAAAGACAACCAACCAACCAAACAAAAGAATTCCAGTTGATACCTGAAAGTCATTCATATTTTTACATTTTGAGACAATGTGTGTGTTATGTATTTGTTCATGCACAGGTGTGCACTCTTGTGCCTGTAGAGACCAAAGGTCAACTTCTGGGTGTCTTCTTCGTTATTTGGCATCTTGGTTTTATGTTTTGTCTCAGTTTGTAGCCCTGGCTGGCCTGAAACTTGCTATGTAGACCAGGCTGGGCCTTGAACCTACAGAGATCCTCCTGCTCCTGCCTCCCAAGTACTAAGATCAAAGACGAGCTTCAGGTCAGCCATCTTTTTTTTTTTCCCAAAGATTTACGTTACTATTTTTAAATATATGCAAGTGTGAGGATTTGTGTGTGTGATTGTGCGTTCCTGTGGAGACCAGAGGCACCTCTAAGCTAGAGTTTAGGCGTTTGTGAGCCACCAGCTACGGGTACTTGAGTCCTCCGATACAGCAGTACATGTTCTTAACCATACCTTTTATGTGCATGTGTGTGTGTGTGTGTGAGAGAGAGAGAGAGGTCTCTTCCTGAACCCACTTATCTGTACTGTGTCTAAGCGCCCTGCATATACTGCACTAATTCTGCCCTGTCAGTAGTTTGTTATTGTTACTATGATCTGTCTTCCTCATCAGGAGGGGAGGGGCCAGGCTATGCCTTAGTATGGACACATTCCCCTCCACTGAGGAAGCAGCCGAGTCCCGGACCTCAGGACAGACCTCTTGTTCCACCCGTCTCGGGTCCTCCTACTCTGGCAGAGCCGAGCACCCCACACCTCTTCCCTTCTTATTCTCCTAAAAGATGACTAATACCTCACCCCAGTTGAGGTCCTCTCTGTAATCTCCTCCCGGATGTCCCAAGATCAGCCTCTGTTGCTGTATCCCTACACCCCACTCTGGTACTGCCCTCTTACCCGAAAAAGCCAGCTCCCACACACCTCAACTCTGAAGCCCCATCATTAGGAGCCTCTGACTCAGTGCTTGGCCACATGTTCACACAGCTCCACCCCATGTCTCACTTATTCCCGCCCACCCTCAAGGTCCCGCCCATCAGCCCCTCCCGCCCTCTCCTTGAGGCGGGGTCCTTCACTTTCCTACGGTCCCTGCCCTCTCTCGCGCTCCTCCCCTGACTCCGCCCCTTCCAAGCCCCCCTCTTCACACCGTAGCTTCACCTCCTCCTGGAAGAGGCTCTGTCGGTTGCGCAGGCTGCGCAGCTTAGTCTGCTTCTCCTCGTGCTGCAGCTCCTCCGAAGGGGGCTCGAAGTAGCCGATGAGGTCCTGTAGGCTCAGGATGACGCCCTCGATGGGCAGGGCTGACCCAGCCGGTGGCCCCGAGCCCCGTGGCTTCCCGCTGAAGCTATCGAGACCCCTGTGGGGACCACAGTGCTCAGAAGGATTTGGGAACCACCACCGCGCTGGACTCTCCCAGAGTTCCCACGGGGGCGGGGTGAGGGGAGACGACAGGGAAACAGAAAGGCCTTGGCCCCTGTGAGTAGCAGACACAGGGGATCATAGAAGGAATCAGGACTGGAGAGGGCCAGTCAAGGGTTTGGGTGCTGGCGTAAAAGTTAGGTGATGCTCGGTAATATGAGGTCGAAGGTCATGCATGTCTAAATCAGAAGTCAAAGATCGTGGAGGTCAGAGGTCTCTGTCAGGAGTGTCAGGCGCATACGTGGCTAAGAGAGAGTGTTTGCGCTTACTTTATGAACTGGTTGTACAGGCCTGCAGTGCTGTATATCATCCGGGCAGCCTGGGACTCCTCCTGCTGGCATCGCGTCAGTGATAATGCATCATCCATGTGGCCTTCCTGGTGCAGCATGGCCTGGGTGTGCAAGCACAGAGAGGTCAGGAAGGGTTGCCACCTGCCTTATAGGGTGACAGGGATGGAACCTGGGGCTTCATGCATGCTACACAGGTCCCATACTGAACTAGAGCCCTGGCGTTTTTTCTTTGGGGTCCTTTGAAATAAGGTTTCACGATGCAGTCCAGGCTGACTTCGAACTCACAGTCCTCCCTCTGCTTCTAGAGTTATTGGTGTGACCCACCAGGCCCTGCCAATATAATTGACGACTATTCTTTTCAGCCTGTTATTATTTGGAAGATTCTTGTGGGGAGTGGATGTGGCTGTGTGCAGCCAAGACAACCTGCAGAAGCTGGTCCCCTCCATACAGGTTCTCGGGATCAAACTCAAGGCCTCAGGTTTGGCAGCAAGCTCCTCTACCCACTGAGCCATTTTGCTGGCCCTTATTATTTGTTACTTGCTCTCTGTGTGTGTGTGTGTGTACGTATGGCTCTCTAGTTTTCTATTTCTGGGTGTCTATATCTCTGCTTCTCTCTCCTTCACACACACACTCACACTCACACTCACACACACACTCACACACACACTCACACTCACACACACTCACACACACTCACACTCTCTCCTTCACACACACACTCACACACACACACTCACACTCACACTCACCCCTCTTTTTTCCCCTCTCTACCCTAGTCTCATTATAAGGTTCCCAATAAGCTAGGTAATAAACACCGCAGCCCATCCCTACCCCTGTTCACACACCCAGCCCTTCCTGGAACCTACCTTCTTCTTGAGTACCCCAAGCCTTAGGGCCTTGGGGTCTGGGGCAGCATAGGTGAGCCACAGGCCTGAGGCCACATGCTGCACAAAGCAGAGTGACTCTCCATACTTGATCTCGGGGGGCCCCATGCCTTCCACATCTCTCTTGGGGGCCACATCCAGCTTCTCCTACAGGAACAAGGGACAGAGGTCAGCCTTCTCTGCCTGATGTCATGGGAGACCCCAAGCAAGAGTCTAGCTTAAAGCTAGGAGGCTAGGGGAGCTAGGGCTGCCAGTGAGCAAGGACACACACACACACACACACACACCACACCACACCACACCACACCACACACCGACCTTGGAGATTCGGAAGCAAAAGGAAGTAGCCTTGGTGTGGGCCTTGCTGGCATCAACCACCACAAGGCCTTGGTCCTCAGTGAGCGCAAGGTACCTCCCTGTGGTCACATGCCTGATTCTTAGTGGCTGGCCCCAGCGGAGATGGCTTCCACTCCAGCTATGGACAGTGAAAGTGAGAAGAGTCAGGGGATCCGTCCCTAGTAGCCACTAATGTCATAGTCCTGGCTTGCAACTCCTCAGTCATCTCTCTTCTAGGGCTCCCTAGTTCTTTCTTGGGATCCCTAAATCTTTCTTAGAGCCCCCTCCTCCCTGCTCAGCAGCACCAGTCCTCTTGCCGGTCCTTGAACATTCTGCAGAGCTCCAGCTGTCTCCAGGGTGCCAACTCCGCAGGAACTTTCCACCTTCCCCAAGGGCTTTTCCTCTATGGCTCCAGAATCCCCGAGGACCTACACCTCTCTCAGGCTCCCAAGGTTGCCCCCTAACCTTCCCATATCTTCCTCATATTGAGTAGAGTAGTCCCCAACCTCTCCCCAACCCTCTCCCACTGCACCTGATTCTCAGCGGCTCTAGCCTCCATAGGGAGCGGGCATGAGTGCACACAGGCCCTCCCTCGTAGTAGACAAGTCTGGGGATACGGAAGAGAACAAGGTCAAGAGCGCAGACTCCAGTCCCTAACCCTGTCCAAAGGGTCTGAGATATACCATGTCCCCAACCTGTAGGACTATTGGGGAGTGGTAGAGCCTTTAGGAGGGAGCCTACTGGAAAGAGGTTATGTCACTGGAATAATAGAACTTTGGCCCAAGTCATTAGGTAGAAATAGCCTCTGCCACATACTGCTACCATAATGTCCTGTGCCACCCACCTAAAGTAATAGGGGTCAAGCAATCATGGACTGAAACCATGAACCAAAATAACCTTTTCTTTTACTAAGTTGACTTTCTCGGGCATTTCGTTACAGTATCAGAAAGCTAAAAAGCACAAAGTCCCAACCAATCTTTTCTCCCCACCCCTACCCCAGACCCCAGGTCTCCTAGTCCCAAGCTCAGACCTGCGTTGGTCATCACTGTCAGAAGGGGAAATGGTCAGACATTCATCCATATGTCCATGAAAGAGGCGGAGGACATGACCTCCAGTCACAAAGCCTGAGGAAGATCAAGGAGAGATGACTGCTGTGAGGCAAGAGCCCCAGAAAGACCTGGATATCTGTCAGTGTGGAGTCCTATATCTCCCCTGTGGAGGTTAAGGGCAGGGCTGGGGAGTGATGTCCTGCAGTGGACATCTGTGTCCACTGTGTCCATCTGTGATCTGGGCTATGTTTAAGGACGGAAAATTGAGGATTGAGTTTTGGGATCTGAGGTGGGACACCAACCCATAGGGATCTGGATATGCCAGAATAAGGTCAGGGGACTTGGAGTCTGTGACTTAGAGCTCTCTGGACCTTTGAGATTGGGGTCAGATTATTCAGTCAGAGGATTGAGGCTTGTGCTCCCTGCTGTTGGGATCTGTATTCTGAGGCCTGAGGTTCGGGTTTAGAAGTGCAATGGTTGTCTCTGAGACTAGTGCTGGCATAAGAACTTCAATACTGAGAGTTGGTTTGGGGGATCTTAGGCTGACATATGAGGTCAAGGTTCTGGATTGTGGTCTGAGTTTGAGACTCTGAGCTCGGGAGTATGAGTTTGGAAGGACCTGAGCTTTGTAGTTAAATGATAAGGGGACTGGAGAGGTGGCTCAGCAATTAAGAGCCCTCGTTGCCATTGCAGAGTTGTGGATCCTGTCCCTAGCACCCACGAAGCAACTCAGAACTGTCTGTCTGTAACTCCAGTTCCAGGGGATCCAACATGATCTTCTGACCTCTGCAGACACCAGGCACACATGGTGCACAAACATGCACACAGGCAAGACAGCCATACATGTAGAATAAAATAAATATATATATTATATTATATAGTACACATATTTTATAATATAATATATTATAAATTATGTTATATAACATAGTATATAAATATATTATATGTAAATATTGTATATAATATATAACATAGGATATATGATATTATATATTATCAATCAGTTAGATACTGTATATAATATTATGCTATATGTTATATAACATATAATATATATTACAGTTTTTTAGTAGTCTACGTGTTTGAGTTTCAAGGCTTGGATATCAGTAGCTTAATTCTCATTTTGGTTCTGGTTTAGGACCCTGAGGTTGGAGTCAAAACACAGGGTTATTTTCTGGAGTCTTACTATAGAACTTAAGATTGGAATATTTGGTGGGTGCTTTTGGTTTTTGTTTTTCTTTGGTTTGCTTTTGGGGGAGTTTACATGCGTGATTTTGTGGGGTCTTTCCCTTTGTTCAGCTGGGGCTTTCTGTGTACGTATGTGTACATGTTTGTATATGCATGTGTGTGTAGTTACGTATGCAGGTGCTCATACAGATGTGTGCACATGCATGTGGAGGCCAGAGGTCATCATTGGGTGTGTTCAGAAGTCATTCTTCACTTTGCTTTGGGGCGCACTGGACCTGGGGGCCAGTTTCTCATTGAGCTTGGAGCTCACTGACCCAGCTCAACTGGTTGCCCAGGAAGCCCCGGGGATCCTCCTGTCTTGCCCACCAAACACTAGGATTACAGGTAGGTTCATGACACTACACCTGGCTTTTGATTTCTTTTGTTTTGTTTCAAGACAGGATTTCCCTGTGTAACAGTCCTGGGTGGAACTCTTTTTATAGACCAGGCTGGCCTGGAACTCAGAGATCTGCCTGCTTCTGCTTTCCAAATGATGGCATCAAAGGCGTGTGCCGCCGCAGCCACCACCACCACTAGGCTTAAACCTAGCTTTCTTAAAACATAGGTTCTGAGGATTGTACTCATTTCCCTATGGTTCCACAGCAAAAACTTTACCAACAGAGCTATCTCCCCGGCCCCTGAGGCTTTGGGGTGTGTGTGTGTGTGTGTGTGTGTGTGTGTGTGTTTGTGTATATATGTATGTATGTATGTATGTGTGTGTGTATGGGTGTCTGTGTGTGTACGTGTGTTTGTGTATGTGTTTGTATGTGTGTGTGTTTGTGTAGGGGTGGGGTGGGGGGTGTTTTGCCTGCATGAATATCTTGCACTACTTGTGGGCCTGGTACCCACAGAGACCAGAAGATCCCTTGGAACTGAAGTTACAGACAGTTGTGAGCTGCCTTGTGGGAGCTGGGAATCAAATCTGGGTCACCTGGGAAGAGCAGCCTGTGCTCTTGACTGCAGAGCCATCTCTCCAGCCTTGTTTTCTGGTTTTTGGTTGGTTAGTTATTGGGGGGTGTGTGTGTTTGTTTTGTTGTTCTTTATGAGTTCTTGGAGGTTGTTTTGGGTGTTTAGGGTATAAAGCTCGAGAGTCTGGAGCCAGGCGGGTAGCTTAGCAGGTGTTAGCATCTGACGCCAAGCCTGGCAACCTGAGCTCAATCTTCACAGCCTACACGGTGAAAAAAAAGAACTGACCCCGATAAGTTACCCTCTGTGCATGTACACACATGTGCATGATCCCCTCAACACACACACAAATTTTAATTAAAAAGTTTTGAGAGTCCAAGGCTGATAGGATAAGGTCTGAGGTCTGAACTGGGTCCTGGGTTAGGATCTGAGGTCTAGATTTCAGGCCTTTGGTCTGTTCCTATGTCTGAGAACTGAAGTCTAAGGGTTTCTAAGCTGTGATTCTGAGTGCAGGGGTCTGACTAATAATAAATTTTTTGCAATCTGGACCAGATTAGACCAGATTAAAAATAGATAAAGGCAGGCTTGTTAGACGCTGCTCCTGAGCCAGTTCACCAGTCCCAAGGAACCAGGCCAGGGAAATCACACACCAGGTTTTATAGATTTTAGGCAAGGGGTGACGATGTGTCAGCTAGGAGCTGAGATTATGCATATATATGATCAAAAGCTAAGCCCCTGGGCAGGCATTCTTGGGTGGGTTTCCACAAACACAGAGGAAAGGGGTGATGATATGTTAGCCTGGAGTTTTCTCTATGCAGTCAGGGTTGGGGGAAGGAGAGCAGATGGGGGTCTCCCAGCTTGTGCAGGGAGAAATGGGGGTTCCAACAAAACACAGACCTTGAGGACTGAATTTGGTATGGGGAGCTTTGGGATCTGAGTTTGGGAGTGGTAGTGAGTGAATTTGGGGATCTGGAGTTCTGGCTTCTGGTCAGTAAGAAATGTGATGTGAAGACCATAACTCGGAGATCTGATGTGCGAGATTCCAAGATTCAGTTTGGGCATATCTGAGGAAGCACCATTGTGCACCTGTTTTGATAGGCTCATCTTAGGGGCCAGAAGCCTGGAGTCCTCACCTTCTTCACAACGAGAGCAGATGGGGTTCATGTTCCACAGAGTCTGCATGAAGGAAGCGTCAACCTGGAGTTCCCCACTTGCGGTTGACAGGTGCTGTGGGCAACCAAGGTGTGGTGGTCAGAGGAGATGAGATTAGCGAGAGTTGAGAATCAGTGGCCAACAATCAGGGGTAGATGCCAGGAAATACACAGAACAGAGGCAGAAAGTTGGAGGTCACAGATCAGGAAAATGAGAGCAAGTCAGGAAAGGGTTGGGGGAATGGTGGAGGCCGGGCAGGGAGGTTTGGAGGGTGACCAGATCTCAGAAACATGGGTGTCAGAAAACCAGGAGTTCTGAGTTAGAACACAGGGCCAGAGACATACTGTGCAAGCCAATGATGAGAGATGGGGCAAATCCATGTGCCCCATCAGGGGCAGTAGGAGCCATCAGGGGACCAGGTTACTCACCAGGTATCGCTCAGAGGAGACACTCACAAGGATGAGGTCATCCCCAACTCGAACCTTCTCGCCTTCAGACCTCTGCTTCGAGGCTGGATGCATCGTCCACCAACAGGCCTCCCCTAAAAGCGGGGTGACTGTCAGGATAATGGTTTCCCACAATGCTCTTCACCAGGGTACTCACAGCCACCGAGCCTTCCAGACCCTCTGCACCACAGTCCCTGTTCTTGGCTCCAGTACAGCCTTGTGCCCACCTCTAGAGTTCTGCAGATTTTGTTCCCTGATTTGGGATTCCCATCACACCCCCTGCCCACAGCCCCTGCACCTGTTGCGTCTTCCTGTAATCCCACGTCAAAGGCCAACTTGTCAGTCATGGATCGGGAGGTGGTAAGACAACTCAGGTACTGGGATGGGAGAATGAGGTCAGCCTCCTGGCAGGCCTGCACCCTCTCCTCTGCCTGCACCTGTGGTTAGTACACTCACCATACGGCTGTGTGCGTGCCGGAGCAGGATGGCATGGCCATACAAGAGTGTCCTGTGTCCCCCGCCCTGGGATGACTGGAGGGGGAGAGATGGTACAGAGTGAGCATACAGTCCCAGATTTACAACACCTTCCAAAATACATGGCTTATTCACAACTGGATGTATGAACTCATAAAATGGTATGCTCAGTCAGGAAGGCAGGAAACCGCAGCTCAAATCCCCAGCATACTGTCTACATCTGTTTTCCCATCTATAGAAGCAGGGACTGTCTCTGAGAAGCCTAGACATGGAGTGTTTTACACTCCCCAAGGCCCAGAAGTTTGTAATCCTAGCACTTGGAAAGTAGAGGCAAGCCGGGCAGTGGTGGCGCACACCTTTAATCCCAGCACTCGGGAGGCAGAGGCAGGCAGATTTCTGAGTTCGAGGCCAGCCTGGTCTACAGAGTGAGTTCCAGGACAGCCAGGGCTACACAGAGAAACCCTGTCTCAAAAAACCAAAAAAAAAAAAGGAAAGTAGAGGCAGGAGGCTCAGGAGTTCAAGGTTAACCTCGGCTACTTAGAGATTTGAGGCCAGACTGGGATACAAAAGGTTTCTACTTAAAAAACCAAAACTACAAAGCCCACCTAGCCACCATCCCACTTCTTTCCTCTTCTACATCAGGTCCTGAAGTCGCCCAAAGAGTGACTTCATCTTCCAGGTGACCAGGGTCCCTCAAGAGAGCCCAGTATCCCATCTACCGTAGCCCATCATAAAATCGCTGAGTTCTAGTCTATCTGCACCAGGACAGTCCTGCTGTTGCTAGGCATGTGACTCTCAACTATGGGGATGAAGCGACTCCCTAGTACTGACACACATTCCCATGCACGAGGAGACTTGGCCCTTTGGAGGAGGGGGGTGAATCCAATTCCGTGACAGCATCATGCCTTCATCACGGCTCTCCCATGCCCATGCTCTGAGGGAGCCATGTCATGGGGCCACATGGTCAGATGGCAGAACCACGCTTGGGATGAAGGGAAGGGAGGGAAGATGTCCCATGCAGTGACGGGCAGGGTGGGGAGAAGAGAAAGGAACGGACCAGGGAGCAGGGGTTCAGAAGCCCTTTGCTCCCTCCTTCCTTCCTGCCTGGCTTGTTCTGGGCTCCACAGCCCCTGACATCTGGGGTGGGAGAAATCCCCCAGCCCCTGTGTTCAGGATGTGGGCCTGAGCAGCAGGCCTGGGGTCAGGAGTGATAGGAAAGACAGATGACACCCAAGGCCAGACCTACCCACTTATCCAAATTGAGGGCCTGTGGGGGCAGGGCAGAGAGAGGAAGAAGAAGCACATGGTGAATGACCCCCAGGTCCCCTCACCCATTGTCGTCTGTGTCCCCTGCTCCTTGGAAGCGGAGCCTTACCTCTACACCGGCTTCCACAGTATTAGCCAGCATCTCCTGCAGGGCTCGAACGGACAGAGACTGCTCCAGGATGAAGCAGCAGATGGCCAGATCAGGGGGTACATTCTAAGGTGGGGTGAATAAATATTACTGGAGCAGGAAGCCTCTCAAGCACTGTTCCCCACAATGCCCCATCCATTCCTTAACCTGAAGAGTCACACTCCGAGACACGCAGACCCAACCCTCATCTTGAAAGAAGCCCCTGACCCTGCCAGCCATCGCACACATCAAGTCTTTGCCAACAACACAGGAAACACCTCTTCCAGCCTCCTCCTTCAAACTCCATAGAAACTTCCAGATCACCTGTGTCGCTTCACCATTCCATGTTCCCTGGTCTCCTAGGAAGCCCTCACTCCAACCCCACTCCCGTGAAGTGCCTTCCCTGCCTGCAAAGGATCCAAATCTCTCCAGTCCAAAACACTACTTCTGGTCTTTGCCCCTACCTTTCCAGTCATACCACAGGACAGGCAGACAGATATACTGTCCCCTCAGATCCCTAAACTCCCTGCTCCTCGGATGTCTGTTGACCCATCACCACCACCACAGACCATCTCCTTCTCTCAGTTCCCACGCCCTCTCCTCTGGTCCCCTGCTCTCTCACCTGACTACACCTCATCCTCAGACCACAGGCTTGGCCAGCCTCTCGGTCTCCATGCCCTCCTGACAACTCTTACTAAAATTCTCCTGGATATCTGAGCCCTCTACTCTTGAATTCAAAGCCATCTGTGTTTCAGATTCTAACTTCCCTCCATGCCTTGAGCCCTCAAAGCCACACTCTCTCAGGTGCCTTATACTCTTCCCACCTCCCATGGGACCCAGTCCTCTCCTGTTAGGTTCCCTTTCCTGTAAACTGCCTAGGTCTCCTCCTCCTCTGATCTTTGCCCGTCCTTCCTGAGATCCATGACCACCCATTCTCGGTGCCCATAGGAATCTTCCCTGACATTCACCCTCCCCTTACCCTTCACCACCCACCTAAGACTCCGCCCCCAGCCTAGGCCCCGGCTTTTGTTCTTCAGACCAGTCCACCTACCTCAAATTCTGTCTCACATTAGGCTCCACCTCCACCTCAGGCCCCACACTTTTCTCTTCAGAGCCCCTACCTACACCTCTACTCTTATCTCACCTCTGGCCCCGCTTTTTACTCATCAGACAGGATTAGTCTCAGATCTTGCCTCTCTTTAGACCCCGCCCCAATCCCAGGCTCCGCCCTTCAGGTCTCACCTCGCGCAACCGCCCATCCTCAGACTCTCCCTACCTGCCTCAGATTCCGCTCATCCCATCTCAGGCCAAGCCCCTTTCCCCTATTAGCATCCCCCTTGCAGGCTCCAGGGCTTTTTTTTTTAGGACCCGACCCTGCCCTCGTCCCGTGCACTGTTCTCACAGACCTGCGCGTTGCTGGTGGGTTCCAGGAAGCAGAGGCGGTTGCCGAACCCCTCCGCGGCCAGACACAACTTGAGCTGCTCCTTGAGCACAGTGGCGCTGCACTGCAGGACCACCTCGTCATCCTGGGAAAACAGAGGGACAAGGTTCGTTGGTGGGAACCAGAAGGGACAGACCCGCGAAGACGCTGCATGCGTGGAGCTGTCTCTTTCCTCTTGTAGAAAAGATACACGCCACACCAGCCGGACTCCATCTATCTATTTGGTTGGTTGGTTGTTTACTTATTTTTATTTTGAGTCAGTGTCTTTTTAAGTTGCTCAGGCTAGCCTTGAACTCCTAGAATCATGAAAAACTCCTGCCTCAGCCCCTCGAGGTGTTAGAATTACTGGTATGTGCCCCCATACCTCGCTTCAGCCCATTTTAAAATAGAGAAACTGAGGCTTAAGGGAATGGAAATCTCGCTCCTCTAGAGGCCTCCTATCGGGAGATCTGTAAGGTGACACAGTGGAGTGTGGAAAATATCAACTTTCTTACAAATTAAATCTTTAGGGTGCTTTCTTTGCTTTTGTTTTTTTTTTTGAGATAGTGTTTCTCTGGCTATCCTGGAACTCACTCTGTAGACCAGGCTGGCCTCAAACTCACAGAAATCCACCCACCTGCCTTTGCCTCTTGAGCTCTAGGATCAAAGGCATGCACCGCCACAGCCTGGGCATTTTTTAATTAATTTATGTATTTTTTATTTTTTGGTGTGTTTTGTTTTGTTTTGTTTTGCAACAGAGTCTCATGTAGCCCAGGCTAGCCTCAAATTTGCCCTGTAGCCAAGGATGACACTGAGCTCCTGACACTTCTGCCTACACTTTCCAAATGCTGGGATTTCAGGGGTGTACCACTTTGTCCAGCAAATTAATCGATTATGTAGCAGAGAAAATTAGTTCAAGAAACTTACAGATGGAGACAGAGGGATGGTTCAGTGGTTAAGAACACTGGCTGTTTTGTCTGCCTTGAGGTGTCATTGGCCAGGGAGAGATTCCCCTCAACCCCCACACTTGAGGCAGGTGGGGAGCTGGTCCCCCTTCCACTTGGTGGCTGTAGCACTGGGGTGAGGGGGACCCTGCTCCTTGCCTGGACACACAGTAGAGCTGGCTCTGGTGGCATGGGTGCCAATGAGCTTGCACAGAGGATGAGAAAGCTGAAGAGCTGGCCCTGCCCCTAGCCGGCTGCAGGGGTAAGGGAACTGGCCAAGGCAGTGCTGGAGAGCATGCCCTGATGGTGTGTGGGAGGGAGAACTGAGCTGACCAGCTCAGCTAGCTCCACAGCCCAGACCCAGGGCTCTGGGTTGGTCCACCCCTACATCTACCCCATCTGTGAACTGCTGGACGTGAAGGAGACCACCTTACAGATCCAAAGCTGTAGGATCTCCATGACACGGGGCAACAACAGGATATCCAAGAGGAGTCCTGGTGAGGAGCCAGTATTGATGGTGTAGCAGAAGCCAGAGGCCTCAGACCAGACCACTGGCTCATTGCAATGGACATTTCCAAGCAAACAAGTGTGGACAGAAAAGTATACTGTGGGACACACTGCGGCTTTCATGATGAGGGGCTTTTTTGTTTTGTTTTATTTATTTTTATTTATTTAATTTGTTTTGTTGTTGTTGTTTTTTATTTTCTTTTGGTGGGTAGGTTGCAAAGACAGAGAAGGCAGATACAAAGGGATGGGGAGGAGATGGGTAGATTTCATCCATGATGGAATTCACAAAGGAGAGAGAGAGAGAGAGAGAGCGCCCACTGGCTGCTCTTCCAAAGGACTCAGGTTTGATTCTCAGCACCTATATCATCTGTAATTCCTGTCCAAGGGAACTGGGCATCTCTTCTGCAGGCACTAATGTAGTACACAGACACACATGCAAACAAACACCTCTACACATAAAATCATGGTTAAAAAAAAAATAAAACTTTTAAAAAGGTTATACATCCCACAGGAAATCACATTCCAAATTCCCAAGCACAAACGTTCTAATCCTGAGTGGCAATCCACAAAGGCAGTCTTCAATTCATTGGCCTGGCCCAGGAGGAGACAGAAGCATGGCCTAGTAATAGTTCCTCTGTCCTGGTATCTCCATGTATTTCTGGCATCCTAGTACATGCTGGGCATCTGTATATCCATAGTAATTATACAGCTTGGGCATTATTTAGCAAGAATTGACTGGCTATCTTATGCTTACAGCTTCCACTCATTTAACGGAGACTTAATGAGTAGGTACTACCTACCTGCCACATACTCAATACATAGTATCAAATACAGTAGGGAAGCCCTGCCCTCAGGGAGCTGATATGCTCATGTGTATGACGCCATCCATAAAGAGGTAAGTAAATACATAAGCTTATAGTTAGTGGTAGGTGTTCTGGGGGAAAAAATCAGCCAGTGTGACATAACAGAGACACATTGAGGTAGGCGGGGCTGGAGAGGAGAAGAGATACACAGCCTAGCCAAGAGGATGACCTTTAGACCTTTGAGTCTTGCCCAAATAGAAGCAGGGCTGTTCATCTGTCCGGAAGAATGTTTCAGTGGATGCAGGAGGTGTTAAGGACTGACAAGTGAGATGGGATTGTGGATACAGCAGCAGGATTAAGGAGGTGATATGAGGTCAGAGGTCACTTTGAATCCTTATTGGGTGGGGCTTTTTAATTTTTTCCTTTCCATTTCTCTGGATAAAGAAACGGAGCTCAGAGAGAAAAGTTCAAATCATTTTCCCAAACAGAAAGCAAGTGAGTGGTAAAGCCAGCATGTAAATCAGAGCTGGGAGTCTAATCATGACAGCAAACCTAATCACACAGAGTTGACTCCCACGGGCTCTTGCATGAGGATGAAGTGAGGAGGAGCCCTGGCTCCAAATGCTGCTTCTGAAATTGGTTGAAAGGATGCACACCTGGCAGCCCATCGACTCCAGGAGCTGAGCCAGAAGGATACCTTGAGTCCAAGAGTTCAAGACCAGCCTGGACAATATAGCAAGACCCTATCTTGATAGACAGACAGACAGACAGACAGACACATAGATAGATAGATAGATAGATAGATAGGTAGGTAGGTAGGTAGATTGGTAGTCAATAGACGAAGAACAGACTACAATTAAATAGCACAATTTCCAAAGCCAGGAATGGCTGGGTAAAGGGGTTGCACCCCTTTAATCCCAGCAAATTCAGAGGGTGTAGTGGAGACAGAAGCAGGCACATCTCTGTGAGTTCGAGGCCAGCCTGGTCTACAGAGTGAGTTCCAGGACAGCCAGGGCTACACAGAGAAACCCTGTTTCAAAAAACAAAAAACAAAACAAACAAGCAAAAAAAATAGGTGTGCTGGACCTTTCCCAGTCTGTTGCAGAATCTGGTGTTGCCTGTGGCCTTGGTCCTGCTGAGATGCTTCAAAGCTTTATTAAGGATGTCTGGGTCCCCATGAAACCCTACTATATCCAGGTTTACCAGGAAGTTTGGGTAAGAACAGGGTTAATGACGCTCATCCATTATAAAATCAAGAGTGCTGATAAAAGAAGTAAAGCTTTAAAAGGCTCGAGTCCTGCACCTGCCCATGGCCACTGCTCCTCATATGAGTCCACTCAGGATGAATATGTCGGCTAAACTTAAGCAAGCCATGTTAGATGGAACATCACTGTACACTTACCTAAGTACCATTTACAATATGGCGTTAATAAAGGTATCTGAGGAAAAAATCAGTGTGTCAAGACTGGTGGCGTGTACACTCCTTTAACTCCCACACTCGGGAGGCAGAAGTGGTGGATTTTTAAGTTCTGAGCCAGCCTGGTCTACAGAACAACAGAGAAACTCTGTCTCAAAAAACCAATCCCCCTAAAAGAAAAGTACTGGGGACACACAGGCAGGTGGATCACAGGGAGTTCTAGGCTAGCCAGGGTTATACAAAGAAACTTTTTTTAAGTGCATATGAGGGTTCACTGGGGTTTTCTATAGTGTCAAAAGTAGTGAAGATGTGACTAGCTCAGTGTGACAAGCGAAGATACAAGCAACTACGCGATATAGTCACACAACAGGATACCAAGAAGCTCCTCCACAAAAGGAATTCAGGCTAGATACATGCTACATGCCAAAAAATATCCTGAGCAGAAAGAAAGACAAATGAGTGCATATCAGATATGAAATTCTAGTGGTAACTGACAGTGTGCATGTGGTAGAAGGCTCAGACGGAGTGATTGCTGCAAAGAGTGGGAGGGGCCTACTGGGGTGAAGGAAGTGATGCCATGCTAGGTACTTGGTTTGCACAGTGTGTCAAAACCTACACACACTAGACATGGTGGTAAACGCCTGCAACCCCAGGACTTGAGAGGTGGAGATAAAAGGACCCGGAGTTCAAGGTCATCCTTGGCTATGTGTCCAGTGTAAAGCCAGCTTTCCATAGTTACAGGCCCTCTCTAACACAACCCTGTTTGAATCTGTGTAATTTGCAGCTTGTCAGTCATACCATAGTCAAGTTGGTGGTTTGGCTTGCTTTGACACAAAGTCTCCCTAGGTAACTTAGGCTAGTCTTGAACTTACAAAGCTGCCCAGGCTAGCCCAGCACTGGAACCATGGGTATATACCACCACAACCTGCTTTAAGTTAGAATTTTCCTTTTGTTTAATAATACCAATGAGGGCTGGAGAGATGGCTCAGAGGTTAAGAGCACATGTTGCTCTTCCAGAGGTCCTGAGTTCAATTCCCGGCAACCACAGGGTGGCTCACAACCATCTTCAATGGGATCTCAAGCCCTCTTCTGGTGTGTCTGAAGACAGCTACAGTATGTATATATATAGTATATATATATATAATACATCTTTAAAAAAATAATACCAATGAATACATAAACCATGCCCTGGGTTGCTATACAGACTCTTTCTTATAGGGGGATATGATGTACATGAGATTTTTTTTTTCTGAAGAAAGTACCACATAACCTCAATAACATTGAGGCAAACAGACCCAGTCTGAGGCCTTTGACCCGCTGACACTGTCTACCCTAGCAAGCCTGGGTCCACATTTCCTCTGTTGAAAGCAAGACTTGGCCTCCCAGGGCACTCAGAGATGCCACTTCCTGGCCTTGACCTTGGGCAAGTTTACCACTTGGGGCTTGGTTTCCCTCAAATCTCCCAGGGAGATAAAGATAGGGCCCTACCTCAGAAGATAGGGCAATGAGATTATAATTAGACACCTCAGAAGGCTGAGGCCCTGGGCGCTGGGCCTAGTGCAAAGTGACTGCTCAGGAGCTGGGAGTCGCAGCCATTGGCTTATTAGGGCAGTGGAAAGCCATGGTGTAGGCTAAGGGGCTGGGGCTGGGGAGAGGCCCTCCTCCAGTGGCTTCACATCCAGCTGTCCCCATCCTTCATTACCAGCCCCAGCTGTTTGTTCCTCTCTCCCAAGAAACCGGACCCAGCCTGCCAGGGTCCTATTCTGGGTCAGGAATGCTGCGTCAGCATTCCTGCATGGACCCAGGACCTAGGTGAGGGGGAAGAGTGCAGGGTCAGCAGACCTGGCCCCAAAGAGAGACCATCTCCCAAACCCATACCCCAACCCCCCCCATCTCAGCCCCTGGGAGGGCATGGTGGGAAGGGCTAAGAAAGAGGCAGCCCCTCCCCCTCTTGTCCCCTCCCTGTCCCCTACCCAGAGCCCAGAAAAGAGGGCTATTCTGGGACAGACACCTGTTGTCCCAAGTCCCATCCCTGCCCCCAGCTGGAGATCTGAGATTCAGGGAGACAGGACCAGAGGGACAGCAAAAAGCAGAAGGCTGAAGCCAAGGGACAAGAGACAGAGGGATAGAGACACAAGACAAACCAAGGAGCTGGGAGAGACTTCATCACCCAGATACCCTCAGAGGCCGTTAGCCGACACAGTTAATCCTCCTTACCAAAACCGAGGAGGAAAGTACATTTAAGATCCAGGAGACTCCCAAGGAGATCGCCAAAGGCTAGAAGTTGAAAAGAAAGGTGCTGTCCAGCCCACCCCAGCCCCCTTCTCAAGAATTTAAATAGGTCAGAGCCTGGAGCAAGAAGGAAATGAGGGCTGGGGTGGCGGTGGAGGACAGCTAAATTAAGCCCAGGAACTAGAACCACCTTCCTCAAGTGCCTGCTTCCAGAATGGCAGGAGAGGGGGTGCTCCCTCAATGACCCCGAATCTCTTATGTCAGGAGAGGGCGTCTGAGGATCCCACCCCCTCCTGCCCACTCAGTTCTCCTAAATCCTGCTAATTCTCCGTGGTCGAAAAGGTGATGAGAAAAGACGGAAAGACAAAGTGACCTCGGATTTCAGAGACCACCAGCAAGCAGGGAAGGGACAGACTCAGAAAAGTAAGCAAGAAATCACCCCCCAAAGCCTCCTGACCCAGACAAAACGTACCGTCCGCAAAAACTGGACCTCGTCCTCGCCTTCACCTCCTCCATCACCCATGATGGCAATCCCCGGGTGTCCCGGGCTAGTGTCTGAGGATGGCGAGAGGGGGCTGCAGGCTGGGTGGGTGGGCTGAGGGCGGGCTGGGGTTGGAGACCTCTAGGGACGCCAGAGGCACCCGCGAGGGAGATGGAACTGCAGGAAGCATGCCCTGTGCGGGACACAGAAACGAGGAGGTCCCGCCCCACCGCACACCCATTGGGCACGCATGGGACGGACCACGCCCCTGTCCAGAACCCCGCCCACAGCACAAATCCTTGGTGGAAGGTGTTCGCTCCAGTGGTCTGGGTGTCTAGAAAGTAGCTGAGTGGTCATGGTCACAGTGAGATAACATGTGTATATTTATTTAGTTAACTGTCCTCTTCCTCCTTCCGCTCCCACTCTCTCCCTCCCCCTCCCCCCTCCTCCCTCTCGCTCTCCCTCTTTAAGTCTCCTGTATCTCAGGATGGCCTTAAACTCCATATGTAGTCAAGGATGATCTTGAACTTCTGGCCCCATCTGATTTATGCAACGCTGTGGTTCAAGCCCTGCGTCACTTGCACGCTAGGCAAGCATTTACCATTGAGCTACACCCTCAGCCTAGTTCCATCCTTTCTTAATGGCTAAACTGAGCTTTTACCCTTGCTGCAGAATCACACAATTGTGCTTGGATGCACACCACATCTCCTAACATTTAAAACAAAAAAATCACTTCCTGCCCGACATAGTGGTACGGTTCACCACCCAAGCTCTGAAGAGATTGAGGCAGGAGGATTGTAAATCTGGAGTTGGGGCTGCATAATAAGACCCTGCCTCAAAACAGAGACAAAACCAAGGTTGCAGGCATGCCTTAGTTGACAGAGTGTCTATCTAGCTGTCACAAAGCCCCAGATTCCATCCAGCACCACATAAACTGGGTGTGGCAGTGGGAGTCTGTAATTTCAGCAAGCAGAAAGTTGGAGACAAGAGGATCAGTAACTCAAAGTCATCCTCAGCTCCGTAGCTAAAGGCCAGCCTGTGCTACATGATACCTTGTCTCAAAACTGTGTGTAAGAGAGAGAGGAGAGGAGGGGGGAAGAGAGAGAGAAAACACCAGTCTGACCTTGAACTCACAAACACCCCAAGCCTCTGCCTCCTAGCACTGAGATTAAACAAATGTGTCACTCCACCTCCTATCCCCCAGCTAAAAACTGCCTTTTGGAATAGTCCTGGCTCTTACCCACCTGTTGCATTTCAGGTGTGAGCTAAGATCTTTTTATTACCACTTGGTTCTCACAACCCTGCTATTATTGGCATCCTCTACAGCAGAAAATAAAAAAGCACGTGGCCCCTGCTGATATCTCCTAAATGCCCTGTAGTCCCCAGGGTAACCTTTAGGGGGCACACTTTCCCCACTCTCACAGTGCCAAGTTTGCAGATGCGAAGAGCTGCGTTTGGGAGATGGAGTCACGCCCCTTATACAACGTCACAGAGGCTAAGCTGAGGATCTAGACCTAAAGAGAGGGCTCCTAACAACGATGCTTCGACACCTCCATATCTGCATATAATTTTCTGATTTAGCCATGTGGAGGCACATATCTGTAATCCTCCACTTTAGGAGATAAAGATAGAAGGATTAGGAATTCAAGGCCAGCCTTGGCTACATAGTATATTCCAGGCTGACCTGCATTACGTGAATCTCTGTCTCAAAAATTAAAAAAAAAAAAAAAAAAAAAAGATCTAGGAGGTGCATACCCTTAATGTTATCACTGGGGAGGCAGAAGCAGACAGAGCTTGGGGAGTTTGAGGCAGTTTGGTCTACAGAGTGAGTTCCAGGCCAGACAGAGCTATATATGATCACCTGTCTGAAAAAATAAAATAAAATAAAATAAAATAAAATAAAATAAAATAAGGGCCAACAAGATGACTCAGCTCGTGGGCTGCTTGCCCCCAAGCCTGATGATGATTTGAACTTGATCCCAATGACCCAAATAATGGGACAACGTACACACACGCACACACACACACACACACATACATACACACACACATACATACGCACTCATAAAAAATAAATGTTCAATGTAATTAAAAAAAAATAGGAGCTGGAGAAATGGCTCAGGGACTAAGAGCACCTACTGTTCTTGCAGAGGACATGAGTTTGATTCCCAGCACCCACATGGTGGCTCACAACCATTCGTAACTCCAGTTCCAGGGGATCTGATGCTCTCTTCTGACCTCCTCAGACATGAGGCAGTAACGCCCATAACATTCGATAAATCCTAAAGATAAACTAAGGCAGGGGTGGGGCTAGACTGAGCCAGCCACTAGACACGAGCCAGCCACTAGATGTGAGCCAGCTACTAGACGGACGGCTTGCCCAGTATGCAGAAAGCCTCGTGTTTGGTCCCCAGCACGATATAAATAGACCTTGTTGTGCACATAAATGCAGCATTTGGCCTGTAGGCAGGGCTTCAAAACCTCAAGCTCATCTCCATCTACATAGCAAGATAGCCTGGACTACACAACCCATCTACATAGCAAGATAGCCTGGGATACCCTGTTTCTTCTTCTTCTTTTTTTTTCTCTGTATGGCCCTGGCTGTCCTGGAACTTCCTCTGTGGACCAGGCTGGCCTTGAACTCAGAAATCCACCTGCCTCTGCCTCCTGAGTGCCGGGAGAAACCCTGATTCAAACAAACAAAAAGTATGGGCTTAGACCCATGCCTTTAGTCCCAGCACTTGGGAGGCAGAGGCAGGTGGATCTCTGTGAGTTCAAGGCCAACCTGGTCTACATAGTGAGTTATAGTCCAACCAGATCCTGTCAATAAATAAATAAATAAATAAATAAATAAATAAATAAATAAATAAAATGAACTGGATAGATGATTCAATAATAGAACACTGAATCAGCATATTTAAACAAAACAGTATCTTGGAGATGGTATAATTGCTGAGCAAGCATGGGGAGCTGACTTCTTTCTTTGCTTGCTTGTTTATATGAGGCCAGAAGAGGGCGCTGGGTCCGCTGAGACTGCAGATACAGCTAGTTGGAAACCACTGTGTATGTCCTAGTACTTGAACCTAGTACTTTTCTCTGGAAAGGTAGTCAGTGCTCTTAACCACTGAGCCATTTCCAGCTCCTAAGGACCTGCTTTCAGATCCTCAGAACTCACATAAACGTGTGGCAACGCAGCAAGCAGCTGGAATCCCATTGCTTGGACCACGAGAGGTAGGTGGAGACTGAGAATCTCCAGGGCTTGTTGGCCTGCTGGGCACAGAGGAGAAGAGGAACCAAGGCAGAGAGTGAGTTAACGCCAAGGCTATCCTCTGACCGCCATGAAACTCTTCTGGACACACCTACAATAACATACATGAACACACACACACACACACACACACACACACACACACTGAAGCCAGTATTCTACCTTCAATAAAACTGGAATAAAGTTCTTTTTTTTTTTGGTTTTTCGAGACAGGGTTTCTCTGTGTAGCCCTGGCTGTCCTGGAACTCACTCTGTAGACCAGGCTAGCTTCAAACTCAGAAATCCTCCTGCCTCTGCCTCCTGAGTACTGGGATTAAAGGCGTGGGTCACTACTGCCCAGTATAAAGTTCTTTTCAATGTAGATTGCTTATTAAATACTGCCAATAATACACTTGCACTAAACTGAATCTAAATTATTATTATTATTATTATTATTATTATTATTATTATTATTATTGAGATACGGCCTTGGCTGGTCTCAAGCTTGCTATATAGACCAAGCTGGCCCTGAACTAATGTAGATCCACCTGCCTCTGCCTCTGCCTCTGCCTCTGCCTCTGCCTCTGCCTCCTGAGTTCTGGGATTAATCGACTATAATGTATTATTGAATTTATATAATTCAGTGATACATTATTATATATATACATACATGTACACACACATATATATTGTTTATTATATGATACAATATAACTTTGTGTTGTATTTCATACATTAAATAGTTGCATGGTAAATTTTTTTCCTTAAGTGTTCTAAATAAAATGTGGAACTATTCTGTGTCATAATGAATCTCATCATAAGATATCACCAGTGTTTCCTTTAGTCATAACTACATGTTTTAAGACTTTTTCATTGTTGACAACTGGTGGATGCCCATGGTGGCTTTGAGGGCCTTTCTGGTGACAGGCCCCTTTCTGCTTATCCACTCTTCCCTGTCCATGGATGCCCTGGCGGTTATTCCTGTGACTGTCCTTGCCCGTATCACCTGAGGTGATAGATCCAGATTGCTGATTTGACTGGATTTGGAAACACTTTAGAAGACTGAGTCTCAGGCGTGCCTGGGAGGACATTTCCAGGATGTTTTAACCGAGGAAGACAGATTCATCCTAGCCGATGGCTGGGTCTCCTGAATAAAGAGGGGCACTTGCACCATAGCAGTGTTCATCTCTGTTTCCTGATTTCAGGTGCAGTGTGAGCAGCTGCCTCATGCTCCTGCAGCCATGGTGGTCTGGGCCCCACAGTAGAACCAGAACAAATCCTTCCTTTCTAAGTCTCTTGTGTTTTATCTCAATAATATAAAGTCAGGTACTTTATCTCAATATGAGAAGAATGACAAGCTATCCACCTCCTTGTAGAATTGACACCATTTTGGTATGAACCACCCAGAACCTACTTGCTAAGTGATGCCCATATACACAGTTCCTCTCAGCAGTCTGGGTAGTGGCTGCCTGCTGTCGCTATGCAAAGACTTCAGTCTCCATCTCCCAACCTCTACTTGGTATCTTCTGGCTTATCATTTGTGCGGGGAGGTTGGGGGTCATGTGGGCGCACGTTGCTGTGGATGAACATATGTGCACTATGTATGAGGACAGAGACTACCTTAGCCAATGTCCCTCAGCTGGCCTGGAGCTCACCATTAGGGTGGTCTGGATGGCCAGCAAGCCCCGAGGATGGACCCTTCACTGCTTCCCCAGCACTGGGATTAAAGAGTGAATGCTGCCTTGCCCGGCTTTTTAGGTGCAGGCTGAAGCTCGAACTTGGGTCCTCATGATTGATTGTGTGGAAAGTTGTTTACTGACTGAGCCATCTCCCCAGCTGCCTGGCTACTTGTCTAACAGACTTATTTTTCCTGTCTGACCAGCTCTTATTTGCCCCATGGTGCCTCATGGAAAGAAGCCTACTCTGTTATCAAAGTCAGTGTCTTTCTGACTTGTCGGTTTCTGCTTTGACGCAGATGGCCCCTTCCTTTGTGGTCATCTATATTCTTAGGGTGTAAATGGCCATCTACAGGGCCTTGAGGGCCAAGTGCTTATGTACAAGTGCCAAGGCCCTTTCCCACCTCAGTCTTTGGGGCTTTTCTGTCCCCAGGACCTGGAGACACACTGGAGGCTGAACAGGTGTTAGGAGAGATGGGGAGGCGGGGGGAGGAGAGAATATCAATTGCAGTACTTGAGACAGTCAGGACACACAGGAAAGCAAAGATCTACGAAGAGAGGGAGTATCCAACCAGGGCACTTCACTTGATGGGAAAACCAAAGTAGGCACTCTTGCCTGTGTAAAAAGATTCCCACAGTGAACGCTTTTAGTGGAAAAGAAAAGGATCAAACACATTCTCCGGAAAGTGCTGCCACACTGAAGCCACTAAAGTACTAGGTTTGGCAGAATTGATCTACTATGACCCATTTATTCTACTCCTCATTATATATATATATATATATATATATATATATATATATATATATTGCATAGCTGTTTTGCTTACATGTATATGTATCTAGTCCCTCAAATGGCTCAGGTCCTCTGGGAGACCACTGAGTCATCTCTCCAGCCCTGACATATACTATTTCAACCACATCCAAGCAAGGAACTCAACTGTCCATTGTAAGAAAATTATATAACAAATCATTGCATTAGCACACAATGAAATACAAACCAGCAACAGAAAGGAAGGATAATCAGATAACATAACCTGGAAGGCTAGCAAAGATCAAAGATAAGAAAAAGAAAGGACACAGTCTTTGAGCCCACATATATATGGTTGGTTTTTTACTGGGGGGGGGGGGGGTTGTTCGAGACAGGGTTTCTCTGTGTAGCCTTGACTGTCCTGGAACTCACTCTGTAGACCAGGCTGGCCTGGAACTCAGAAAATCCACTGGCCTCTGCCTCCCTAATACTGGGATTAAAGGCGTGCGCCACCACTGCCCGGCAATATATATATATATGCTTGTTTTTAAGATTTGTTTTTCGTGTTTTTAATTATCTGTAGACATTTGTGTCTGTCTGTGAGTGCACAGTGAGGGCCGGTGCCTTCAGAGGCCAGGGTGATGTGTAGCTCCTTGATGGGATGCTGGGAACCGAACTCCAGTTCTCTGAAAGAGGAGACAGTGCTCTTAACTGCCAAGCCATCCCCCCAGCCTCTACATGCGGTTTTAAAACAGACCACGAAAGAAAGAAAGAAAAAAAAACAAAACCCTGCTCTGCTTATATCAGGCTGCAGATAAATCATAGGAGATAGTAACGGGAACTCAGAGAGATTAAGAATGTTCTGAAGGCTGGGTGTGGTGGCTCATGCGCGCCATTAGTTCCAGGATAGCCAGGATTACACAGAAGGACCCTGTCTCAGAAGAATACATATATATATTCTGGAGTCAATTGACTTTTTGGTTTTAGATTGTGGATGAGGGTAGATGGGGGGAGGGGGGGATAGCTCCAGTCTAAACCAGGTTAGCCTTGACCCCATAGAGATCTGTCTGCCTTAGCTCCCTGACCCTACCAAAGGTGCTAGTATTAACAGTGTCCTGCTCCGTCTTCCTCTACCTCTTAAGGGATTGGAAGCATGCAACACCAGGCCCAGCTAATGTCCTGTTCTTGACTTGAGTATCGTTGGGGTCTCCTCATTTAGTGACAATTCGTCAACCAAAATACCAACATGTGCTCTTTTTTGGTAATTCTATTAAAAATATGTCAAGTATGAAACATTTAGGTAAAAGAGCAAAAGGTACACACTCTGTTAAGTCTGTCACCATGGGCACAAAATTATACACACACAAACACACAGAGGAAACGGTTGAGACAAAACCAAACAGTGTAAAGTACTGTTCATAGCAGCCTAAGAGGAGCGATGGGGGGCTTTGCAACAGTCGTTCTGCCTAGGCATGGTGGTACCCACCTTAAATCCTAACACCCAGAAGTCGGAGGCAGAGGGATCCCTGAGTTCGAGGCCACTCTGGCCTACAAAGCTAGTTCCAGCCAGAGCTACACAGAGAAACCCTGTGTCCAAACACTAAACAAAACATCAACATTTTGTCTGCTTTAAAGCTGTACAAAGGAGCTGAGGAGATGGCTTAGGACTTATCTCTATCCATAACATTTTTTTATTATAAAACCTTGGGAGCTGAGGGGAAGCTCAGTTGGTAGGATGCTTGCCCAGAACATACAAAGCCCTAGTAGCTTCAGTCCTCATCACTGTGTGAACCAGGCACGGTGATGCCAGCCTCAGGACTCAGGACTCAATCTGGAGGTAGAAGGTTATCGTCAGCTCCTGGGCTACAAAAAGAATGTGAGGATAGCCTGATCTACATTAAAATTTAATACACACACACACCACAACAAAAAGCAGTGCAGTGCATAGAGTCAATATCAAAATGAAAACCAACGGGCTGCCCTGCTCTTGCAGAAGACCTGAGTTTAGTTTGCAGTGCCTGTGTGCTACATGACTCACAACTGCCTGGAACTCCTGCTCCAGAGGGATCTGATGCTTCCAGACTCCTTCAAGAGCACCAAACACTTGTGAGCACACACCCACATAGAGACCCACACATACACGTGATTCAAAGCAAAAATAAAATACAACAGAAGGGGAGTATGTCTTTAGAAAAGAATAAAGAAATGAAACTCCCAAAACCTCAGAGAAGTATACGGTACACAGTAGGCGCTACGTAAGGGATTTTACAGGGAAAGGAATGTTTCCACGTATAACGGGTGTCCTTCAAACCAGCCACACCATTCACACCTGTAATCCCAGCATATAGGAGGCTGAATCCTGCTTCATTCAGGAGATTTGCGGCTGCTGTACCAGGCCAGCCTGAGCTTCGGGAGAGTCTGACTTAAAAGAGCGAGCGAGCAGAGAGAGAGAGAGAGAGAGAGAGAGAGAGAGAGAAGAAGAAGAAGAAGAAGAAGAAGAAGAAGAAGAAGAAGAAGAAG
>JADRCH010000483.1:678525-689055 GCA_019843965.1 Rhynchomys soricoides | reverse complement strand
AGAAGAAGAAGAAGAAGAAGAAGAAGAAGAAGAAGAAGAAGAAGAAGAAGAAGAAGAAGAAAAGAGGAAGAGGGAGAAATTCAGAGAGAGAAATGCATTTTCTTTTGAGCCTGTTTTTACACACTTTTGAAAACTGTTTTTGTGCGTGTGTGACAGAGACCGGGGGAGGGGGGGGGAGATGGAGTGATAGACAGCTGAGGAGGTAGGCAGCACCGGAAACCTCAGCAGGCAGGGATCCCCGTGAGGGGGAGGGGAGCCTTTGGTCTCTCCCCAGCCTCTTCCTTCCCCCTGGCCTGGGGGTGGGTGGGGAGGGGCAGTTCCTCTTTCCTTCCGAAACACTGCGGACGCTCCAGCTCCCAGGGGCCTGACAATCTGGTTAGAGAAGGAACCGGATCACACTCCTGTCAGGACCCCCCCCTCCCCATCCCCTCTAAGAAACATGAACCGGAAAGACATCAAAAGGTAAGAGGACCCTCCCCAAAGAGACCTGGGAGAACCAAAGTCCTGGTGCGGCTGGCTGTGGGGAGATAATAGGGGTGGGAAGTGCCCCACTCCTCCAAGACTAGGTTCTAGCGGGGTCCAAGGGTGAGATGCTTCAGGGAGCTGATCACCTGAGCCTCCCTTACTGCTGCTGTCCCTTCCTGGAGTTTTGAGCTGTCTTGTGTTTCTCCATCCTTGCTCCCTCAACTGGCTGCCCCTATCTTCCCCGGGGTCTTCTCTGTTCCCTATTATGGTCACTGCCCCCCACCCCCACCCCGGACTGGAAACTCCAGGCTCCTGCAGGACCGTGTCCCAGGAGAGAGGTTCATGACGTAGGTCTAGGCAGCTCCGCTGACTCTTAAACCACTCCTGGCTGTTCCAGACACTACAGGGGTGCCGGTCTGCAGGTAAGGGGCAGCAGGATCTGAAATAGGCTTCTGTCTCCTGGCATTGCTTGCCCGCCTATCCCTATAAGGAAGGATGGTGCTGGGTCCCCAACCTGGATAGCATGACCCTGATGAGCAAAGGGGTTCAGTATAGTGAGAGAATCCTAGCTGCCTCATCCTCTGCCTGTGTGGCCTTAGGTAAGTTACTCAAGTACTCTGTCTCAGTTTCTGCTTCTGTCAGAGCTGTCATGGATACCACTTCAGAGGAGCTTTAAGATCTTATTCTGCTTAGACTACTGCACAGCCAACATAGAGGGCTTGGAAAGCACAAGGCGTTGGACTCACTCGGAAAGTTTTAGATTCTGTGAGACCATGGACTGGCCTGAGAAGCTATACTTAGGTGGAATGCCCAGGAAAGTGACGCTTTTGGTTCTTGGTGTGGGTGCCTAAAAACAAAAACAAACAAACCAACAAACAAACTGATCTTTACCGAGTGCTCAGCCCTCAGCTTGCTTCCTAGTCGATGCTCAACAGGTGCCCACTTTAACACCGGCTATCTCAAGCTCTTATGATGCTGCAGGGGCCATGGCAGATTTTATTTTAGAATGTCCCTGTTTGTGATTTCACACCCATGCAATGCTGAAAGCCTGGTTACCTCCTTCTGTCTTGGTTGGTTTGTTGTTGTTTGTTTTGTTTTTTTGAGGGGGTATTTTTGTTTTGAGAGTTTTGCTCTGTAGCCCAAGATGGCCTCAAACTTGCAATCCTTCTGCCTCAGTTTCCCAGGCAGTGAGGACTACAAGAGAGCATTACAACACGCAGCTTTCTTTTCCCACCTGGAGGTCAGCCTCCCCACCAGCCGTCCCTTTGAGGATCCAGGCTTTCTAACATCTGGGGAAATTCAAGGATGGCTCTCCCTTTTCCTATGAAGAAAACAGGGGCCAGAATAAACACTGGGTTACTTATTAAAAGGCACGCAGCCGTCAGAAATTTCTGGAACCTAGTTCTGGATGACTCCGAAGGCTAGATGCTAACTTCTCCCTCTGGCCCTCCCTTCCTCCCACCACCCCCTTTTCCCCACCTGGGACAGACACCTAAGGAGGCAAATGACAGGAAAGGTTATTTTTAAACTTTCCTTGAAGCTGCTGTGGCCCCAGGGACCCCGCCTAGGTCTCAGGAGCCCTGGAGAAGCTCTGGTGTACTTCCTCTCTTGGCTCCAAAATGTAGGGAGCAGGCTAGAGGCTAAGACCTTTGGGTGTGGGATAGCTAGCTTGGATAAGGGCCCTCTGTCCTAGGGCCCTTAGAGTAGGTCCTAGGATAAATCCTGGGGGTCTGCTTAGAGAAAATCTGTGATGCTTTGGAATCACAAAATTCCAAATTTGGATGTTTGCTTTGTGTCGTCAAGAGGAAATTTTGTGGCAATAATGGAGGGTAAGAGGGAAGAGGCAAAATACTAAGGGTTTTCCTTTATATATGAAACCTAGATTTAAGTGTGTGTATGGCCGGGCAGTGGTGGCGCACGCCTTTAATCCCAGCACTTGGGAGGCAGAGGCAGGCGGATTTCTGAGTTCAAGGCCAGCCTGGTCTACAGAGTTTCACTCTGTCTCGAAAAACCAAAAAAAAAAAAAAAAAAAGTGTGTGTATGTACACACACACACACACACACGTGCCACGAAGGCAGAAGGACATTTGGGAGAGAGAAGGAACTAACCAGATGAGAGAGGGCAGATGGGTGACAGACAGAGGTGTGGAGAGTATCATAGGGAAGCCCAATATTTTGTGCACCAACATTAAAAACAAAACAAAGAGCGAGTCTGTGGTCCTTGGTCCTGGATCTAAAATATTTGGGGGTTTGTCACCCATGAGTCCCCTCATGGGTAACTCTGAGATTTGATCTGCAAGAACTTTGGTCCATGGTGCCTAGGGGAATTGGGGCCCAGAAGAACTGTGGGAGTGTACTTAGCGAAAGGGGCTCCCGTGATGCTTCGCGGTGGGCTTTTTGTGTATACCTACAGGAAGTCTCATCAGGAATGCCCTGGGAAGGCTGGAGGGCGGGGTCGGCCACGACAGGCCCGCCGCCACAAGACGTGCCCCACCTCCCGGGAAATCAGCAAGGTCATGGCATCCATGAATCTGGGAGTGCTGAGTGAGAGGAGCTGCAGCGAGGATGAGCTACTGGAGGAATGTATCCGGTGCTTTGGTGAGTCACTGGCTAGCCACTCCAGCTCTAGCACCCCGCCACGCATCCTCTCTCAGCCTTAGCCTCGCTGGTTGAGGCTGAGTAGGATGAATTTTCATCCTTGGGTTAATAATGAGAGAGAGAGAAAAAATTTGAAAAAAAGAAAAAAAAAAAAAAAAGAGCCGGGCAGTGGTGGCGCACGCCTTTAATCCCAGTATTTGGGAGGCAGAGGCAAGCGGATTTCTGAGTTCGAGGCCAGCCTGGTCTACAGAGTGAGTTCTAGAACAACCAGGGCTACACAGAGAAACCCTGTCTCGAAAAAAACAAAGGGGGTGGGGGTGTCTGGTGGCTTATTTTTGAAGGCTGAGGCAGGAGGATCAAGTTCCTGACCTACCTGGGTGGGATGGTGCAAGCCTTTCATCCCTGGCACTCGGGAGGCAGGCATTTCTCTGAATTTGAGACCAGCCGGTCTAAATGGTGAGTTTCAAGCCAGCCAGACTACATAGTGATTCGTGCCTTAAAAAATAAATTAAAAGAAGGGCTGGAAAGGCAGCTAAGTGATTAAGTCACATAGCTCTCCTCTAGAGAATCCAAGTTTGGTTCCCAGTACCTACCTCAGAAGGTTCACGTCCAGTAACCCCAGCTCCAGGGAACCTGATACAGCTGGCCTGAGACGGCTCCTGCACCCGTTTGAGCAAACCCACACTTCCACACACACACACACACACACACACACACACACACTTTAAAATAATAAAATTAAATCTTAAAACGTTCAAAGAACTTTAAACATCAACCTTGATTGAGGGCAAGGAGCCAAATCCGTGCCATCCCATGCACCTCCCAGCTAAGGAAACTGAAGCAGGAAGAAATCATATTGCTTACCCAAATTCCTGCAGGGCATTACAGGTAGAATGAACATGGATGCCAGCCTGCCCACTCAGTTCTAGAGGCCATGGGTCTGTTGTTCAGGGCCCAGGCTGATAGCCTCTCTTATCTCCTCCAGACTCAGCTGGCAGCCTACGCAGAGGGGACCACATTCTCAAGATGGTGCTTACGATGCACAGCTGGGTGCTGCCATCCTCAGAGCTTGCTGCCCGGCTGCTGACTTCATATCCTCTCGGAACCATGATCCCCATCTAGAGGGATGAAGGCAGACCTGTAAACTCCTGGAAGCTGGGAACAGGGGGAGTGGGCAAATGGGGGTGCTGGAAAAAGCCTTGACCAGAACTTTCAAGTATCAGAAGGCTGCCAAAGATGCCCAGGAGCTAAGACAGCTACAGATCTGTTACCTGGTCAGGTAGGTTTGGTTTCAGTATCATGAAACACCTAAGACCCCCCAGCCTGATCACTACCCCAACCCCCACACACTCAGCCCCATTTTCTAAAACCCCACGCAAAGAACTTGTGCAATAGCTCATGCCTGTAATCCTGGCATGAGATAGCCTGAGGCAAAAAGATCTCTTCAAGTTCAAAGCTAACCTGGGCTATAGGGTAGGCTTCAACTCAAAAACAATAGCAAACAAAGTTACCAAAAGTCCCATGCTAAAACGCCATTGGCTGGGACTGGACAGATGGCTCAGAGGGTATTTGCTGCTCTTTGAGAGGACCTGAATTCAGTTCCTAGCACCCATATACTGGCCGATGACGATAACTCCAGTTCTAGGGTATCCAGCACCTGTCTTCTGGCATCCAGGGGCACCAGGCATGCGCATGGTACACAAGCATGCATGTAGGCAAAACGCTCATACATACAAAATGAAAAGAAAATTTTAAAGAAAATTTTAAAAACACTCCTAGCAGTTCTTAGAGCACACAGTTCTTGCAGATTCCTGGCCAGATCCCTTAGACTCTCTTAGGCGAGATCTCAATTCCTACATACCCCTAAAACTGCATCATCTTAGACTCCCCACATCTTGCCCCCACTTCGTTTCTGACACCTCTACAGTCTTGCTTCCCAGGTGTCTCACGAGATACCTGTCCTGCTTTATCAGCCCTCCTATTCTTACCTGAGATCCTCCATCCTTGGAATCACCCCTCTAAATCCTGACTCCGCAAACCCCAACACACATGTAAATGCCCATAGTTCTGTTTTGAATTTCTTGGCCCAAAGCCCCCTTAACCTCTTCACTCTAGCCCCAGCCCAAGTTTACCTCCCATCTCTGAACCCCTCCCAGGTACTGGCTGACCCATCACCCTGAGGCAGTGCACCAGGAGCCCCAGCTGGAAGCAGTCATAAGCCAGTTTTGGACCACTGTTGCTAAGGAGGGCAACATGGCCCAAAGGAGCCTAGGAGATGCCTCCAACCTGTGAGCCAACCTTCCCTCCCTGCTCCACTCTATCCTGTCCACACCCCTCATGTCCCCCAAATCTTCAACTCTTGAGCCACTCCAATAACCTGTCCTTCTTGGCAATAACCTTGTCCAGACTGAGTCCAGGAGGGCCCGGTCCCCCACCTCCCATGAGCAGCCCAGGCCTGGGCAAGAAGCGGAAAGTGTCCTTGCTGTTCGATCACCTGGAGACAGAGGAGCTGGCACAGCACCTTACTTACCTGGAGTTCCGGTCCTTCCAGGCAATCACAGTGAGAATGTCTTTCCCAGTCCACCCCTACGCAGGAAACAGGATGGGGGCGGGATGTGCTCCTGGCACTGGCATCCATATGGAACTATAATTCACTATTTTTATGATTGTCTGGCAACTGAACCCAGGGTCTTACCTGTGTTGGCAAGCTCTCCAACACTGAGCTACATTCCCAGACCAGATTGTAAACTCTTTCAAGACAGGGTTTCTCTGTGTAGCCCTGGCTGTCCTGGAACTCACTCTGTAGACCAGGCTGGCCTCGAACTCAGAGATCTGCCTGCCTCTGCCTCCCAAGTGTTGGGACTAAAGGTGTGCGCCACCACTCCTGGATGCGGACTGAACACTCTTAAGTGGTCAAACCTGGTGACAGAAGAGTCTGAGACAATGAATTAGGCGGCCTGAAAGCCAAGCCTAAGTTAAAAACTTTTTATTTTTCTTCTTTTTATTATGAATTTATTTTATTGATTTGTTATTTATTATCTTACATCTTATTTTTAATTCTATTTCTATTATTAGGTTTATTTTCTTCCCTCTAAATGTTTTTATTATGCATGTTCCTTCATTGTGTTTGTGAGACAGGGTAGACAGAAGATAACTCGTAGGAACCTGTCTTCTCTTTCTGCTATGCAGGTTCCAGGAATCCAGCGCAGACCTCTGCCCACTGAGCTTCGTCAGCTGCCATTTCTTACCCCCCCCCCTTCCCCCATCATTCCTCACTCTCTGTCTGCCCCGTTGTTTGGAGACAGGGGTCTCGTGGTTTCCACCTTTGTAACCAAGGATGACTTTGAACTCATTCCACTCACTCCACATCTTGAGAGCTAGCATTACAGATGTGCACCGACACACACCTGGTTTGTGCCGTGCGGCAGATCAAACCCTGAGCTTCAGGCTTGCTAGGCAAGCATTGTGCCAAGGAGCTAAGCCCCCAGTCCCCCTCAGCTCCTTTCTACCTAGTTTGAGCCAGTTTCCCAACCTCTCAGGTATTCACTCATAAAATAGAGTCCTTCCCACTTCACAGAGTGCTTGACGGAATGAAAAAACCCATTTAAAAGTGTTTACTGCAGCCCGGCAGTGGTGGTACTCACCTTTAGTTCCAGCACTTAGGAAGCAGAGGCAGGCGAATCTCTGAGTTCAAGACCAGTCTGGTCTCCAGAGTGAGTTCCAGGACAGCCAGGGCTACACAGAGAAACCCTGTCTCAAACAACAACAACAAAACTAAGAACAATAACAAAAAGTGCTAACTGCAGTATGTTGGGGTAGCCAGGCCTATAATCCAGCACTTAGGAGGCCGATGCAGAAGCATGAGAAGTTCAAGGCAAAGTTGGACTAGATGAGAGAGACCCAGTCACAAAAATACTTAATCAGTTATTAGTTTAGTCACCAAGTGTTTCAATTCACTATGCCTCAGTTCCCTCATAGGGAAAGGTAAAAATTAAAACAGAATATTAACAGTTCCTACCTGAGACCAGTGCATGGTTCAGAGGAAACACCATCTGCAAACCTTTGAAATGACTGTATTTCACTTCCCTAAAGCAACTGCATGTGCTTCCATGTTGAAATGTATCAGCTGCTATTATCTAGACATTGTTTTTAAGAAAAGTGAGAGCCTGGTTCTTTTAGGGGACAGATTTTTAGATAGGACTGGGGTGTGTGAATGTGTATTTGAGTGTGTATGTGTGGATGCATTTGTGCACATGCACATGTGTATATGTGTGTGTGTTCACATGAGTGTGTATGTATGTGCGCATGGGTGTATATGTATGTATGTACATGCATGTGTGTATGTATGTGTGCATGCATGTGTGTACATATATGCATATATATGTGCCCGTGTGTTTGTGTGCATGTATGTATGTATATATGTGTGTGCACATGTGTGTATGTATGTATGTGTGCATGTGTGTGCATGCACATGTGTGTATGTCTGTGCATGCATGTATGTGTGCATGTGTGCGCATGCCTCTGTGTATGTGTGTGTACATGTGTACTTGTGTGGTGTAGTAGTTCTGAGTGTGGAGTGTACACACTATTGAGCAAAACAAGTAGAAGCCACTTTCAAGTCCACTTTCCCGTCATTCCCTTTACTGACCTGCCAGTCAGGCACATAATAATGAGCACAAGACTGGAGGAGGACCCAGTGATGTCAGGGACCTCCAGCAGCCTGGGGGAGACTTGGGCTAGACCATGCTAGGACATGAGAGGGTGGGTCTGCCAGAAGGGTGGAATGTGAGCAACATAACACACCCTGACCAATCTTGGCCTCAGCCCCAAGACCTGCGGGGCTATGTTTTGCAGGGCTCAGTGAGAGGCTGTCCTGCTCTGGAAGGTTCTGTGGGTCTGAGCAACAGTGTGTCCCGCTGGGTGCAGGTCATGGTGCTGAGTCGTCCTGGGCCTGCACAACGTGCCCAGGTACTGGACAAATTCATTCGTGTGGCACAGGTAAGCCCCTGACCACCCAGTCTTTCTGCTTGCTTTATTTTATTTATTTTTATATTATTTTATTATATTTGAGAGAGGGTATCTCTATGTAATCCTAGTTGTCCTGAAACTCACTGTGTAGACCAGGTTGGCCTTGAACTCAAAAGAGATGCACCTGCCCATGCCTACTTAGTTCTGAGGTTATTAAACCACGGCTGGCTTCTACGCTTCTGGGACTGTAGAGTTGGCATAGCTACCTGACCTTCCATATTGCAACTGACCAAGGCTCAAGGCTTTTTAAATATATATATATATATATATATTTTAATTATTTTAAATTATGTATGTCTGTCTGTGACTTCAGAGGCCAGTGGCACTGGAGTTACAGGAGGTGGCTGTGAGCTGCCTGAAGTGGGAACAGAACTCAGGAGCTCTGCAAGAGAAGTATGTGGTCTTAATCACTGAGCCATCTCTCCAGCCCCTGGCTCCATGCTCTTGATCCAGCAGGCCATCTCTCAGCCATCACACCTATGACATCACACCCTGGCCTCTTCGAACGCCATTTTCCTGAGATCTAGCTGGAGCCTGTGACCTTGGTATCACAGAGTTAGACCTTGGTTGGCCCCACCAGTTGGCTCTGTAGTTAGGAATTAACATTGTTTCCCAAACTCAAAGTCAAAGATTTTTATCTCCTGCAGAGAAAGGATCTTTTGCATGTCCTCAGCTTTGCATCTCCAGCCCTCGGGACCCCTCTGTGTCTTTGGGACGGTGACTGTATCTCTCTTAGTGATACTTCAATACAGAGAGACTTAGTCCAGTCTCTCTGGCCTTGACGTGTTGAGTCAGCCTCCCCCTCTTCTGGGAAAAGGGAAGCCCTGTGGTCAGGCCTCTTTGAGTATCTCCGAAGCAGACCACGCCCTTCCTTATGAGCCTTCCAGCACTTCCCTTCCTCTTGCATGGCTATTTGTGTCCATACTGGGGATTAAACCCAGGGCCCCTGCACCCTAAATAAGTCCTTCCCCACGGATCCACGCCCCCAGCCCCTCACTGGGGGATTCTAGGCAGGGGCTCTCCCACTGAGCCACGCCCCCAGCCCCTCACTGGGGATTCTAGGCAGGGACTCTACCGCTGAGCCCCGCCCCCAGCCCCTCCCTGGGGGATTCTAGGCAGGGGCTCTCCCACTGAGCCACGCCCCCAGCCCCTCACTGAGGGATTCTAGGCAGGGTCTCTACCACTGAGCCCCGCCCCCAGCCCCCGCCCTGGGGGATTCTAGGCAGGGGCTCTACCACTGAGCCACGCCCCCAGCCCCACCCTGGGGGATTCTAGGCAGGGGCTCTCCCACTGAGCCAAGCCCCCAGCCCCTCACTGAGGGATTCTAGGCAGGGGCTCTACCACTGAGCCACGCCCCCAGCCCCTCGCTGGGGGATTCTAGGCAGGGGCTTTACCACTGAGCCCCGCCCCCAGCCCCGCCCTTGGGGATTCTAGGCAGGGGCTCTACCACTGAGCCACGCCCGCAGCCCCACCCTGGGGGATTCTAGGCAGGGGCTCTACCACTGAGCGCTATCTTGCTGGGCTCTTTAGACCTGAGAGCTGGTCTGGCATCAGCCTGAGACTCCTTGGCCTGAGCATCTTCTAGTTGGTCCTGCCTCCCTCCACAGTGACCTCCACCTTTCCAACTTATAAGGGAAGGAGAAAGAGCTCCTCTGACGCCTTGTGCACTTCACACTTGTCCCTCATCTCTCACTATTCCACATCACTGTCATCCTAGTCAGTTCTACCTGGTCCCCAGCTGCCATTCAAACTCCATGCTCTCACATGTGTGACTCTGACAGTTGTTTGACCCCCAGAAGCCTGACACCTGATCCATTTCTGAATTCTCAATCCCTGGCTGACACACGCCTGTCTAGTCTCCAAATCTGTCTAACACTATGGACATGCCTGGCACCTTGCCTGTCTAACCCACTTATCTGCTCCCACACGACTGACACCCTTAGCTCAGCACCCCACCCTGCTACTGCTTTGTGGCACCTCCCACATCTGTTCATTACCTCCCTTCTAGAGGCTTCACCAGCTGCAGAATTTCAACACACTGATGGCGGTCACGGGGGGACTGTGTCATAGCGCCATCTCCAGACTCAAGGACTCCCACATCCACCTGAGCCCTGACAGCACTAAGGTAACCCTGTAACTCCCCAAAGTCCGAAATGGTCACGTGCCCTGAACCCTCACACACACACCTTAACTGCCAACAATCCCTACTCAAGGACTCTGGAACCTGTAACCTAGGACCTCTTTCCCCCAAACTCTGTAGACCCTCACTATCCCTAGTCTTTCTCCCTGGGCCACGTACCACAGTGTTGCACCACCGAGCAATGTCATGAATGGTACTTCACTAGGGAATTCTAGGCAGGGGCTCTACCATTGAGCCAACCCCAGCCCCTCACTGGGGGATTCTAGGCAGGGGCTCTCCCACTGAGCCACGCCCCCAGC
>JADRCH010000483.1:610322-678515 GCA_019843965.1 Rhynchomys soricoides | reverse complement strand
CCCACTGAGCCACGCCCCCAGCCCCTCACTGGGGATTCTAGGCAGGGGCTCTCCCACTGAGCCACGCCCCCAGCCCCTCACTGGGGGATTCTAGGCAGGGGCTCTACCACTGAGCCACGCCCCCAGCCCCTCACTGGGGATTCTAGGCAGGGGCTCTACCACTGAGCCACACCCCCAGCCCCTCACTGGGGGATTCTAGGCTAGTGCTCACTCTGTGTGTCTAGTCCAGATTCCAAGATTCAGAGTCTACAACGACCGCTACTGTCCCCCTCCAGGAGGCTCAGAACAGAGGCGTTCTGGCCACAGCATGCACTTTCTGCACAGGCCCTGCTGGAGCTGACCGAGCTCCTCTCTTCCCACAACAACTATGCCCACTACCGCCGCACCTGGGCCAGCTGTACTGGCTTCCGGCTGCCAGTACTGGGTGTACACCTCAAGGACCTGGTATCTCTGTATGAGGCCCATCCAGACAGATTGCCAGATGGCAGACTGCACCTGCCCAAGCTGAATAGCCTGTATCTGCGGCTACAGGAGCTGACAGCACTCCAGGGACAGCATCCCCCCTGCAGTGCCAGTGAGGACCTGCTGCATCTACTGACGGTGAACCATGGGCTCTATGTTGTGTGAGCTCCCTGAAGATCCCAGGGGACGGTGTTTAGAGTCTTTGACTACTGGGAATCTGTAGGACCAGGATAGATAGTTATGGGATGAGAGACTTTTGTTGGTTTGCTTTTTGCTGTACTAGAAATTGAAACTAGGACCTCACTTATAATATGTGAGCACTTACCACTGAGCCACGCCCCCAGCCCCTCACTGGGGGATTCTAGGCAGGGGCTCTACCACTGAGCCACGCCCCCAGCCCCTCCCTGGGGGATTCTAGGCAGGGGCTCTACCACTGAGCCACGCCCCCAGCCCCTCACTGGAGGATTCTAGGCAGGGGCTCTACCACTGAGCCACGCCCCCAGCCCCTCACTGGGGGATTCTAGGCGGGAGCTCTACCACTGAGCCACGCCCCCAGCCCCTCACTGGGGGATTCTAGGCAGGGGCTCTACCACTGAGCCACGCCCCCAGCCCCTCACTGGGGGATTCTAGGCAGGGGCTCTACCACTGAGCCACACCTCCTGCATGATATAGATTTGATTTTCTACCAGTAAGCTATATCTCTAATCCAAGAGTCTTCTTTTTCCTTTAGTATTTTTGTAAGCTAAAAAGGCATTTTTTTAAAATTTATTTATTTACTTATTATGTATACAGCATTCTACCTGTATGTATTCCTGCATTCCAGAAGAGGGCACCAGATCCCATTACAGATGTTGTGAGCCACCATGTGGTTGCTGGGAATTGAACTCAGGACCTCTGGAAGAGCAGTCAGTGTTCTTAACTGCTGAGCCATCTCTCCAGCCCTAGTATCTATTTTAAGATCAGGTCTCACACTATAGCTTACATGAGCCAGGCTGCAATCCTATATCTTCAGCCTTCCAAATGCAGTGATTACAACTGTGTAGCAGGAAGCCTGGCTATGGAATTCATGAAGTCTAGGAGTCTAGCTAGCTGTATGACTACTTAGTGATTTACAAGCCTCAGTTTCATTGCCTGAAAAACAAGGATGATAATAATAGAACCCACTTCAGAGTGTGGCTAAGAACCAGTCAGTAGTGTCATATGAAGTCGTCAGAGCAGCATCTGAGCTGCTGTGGTGGCCGCTCATACCTTAAATAATCCCAGCACTCAAAAGGATGAGACTAGACAACTGTTGCAAAGTCAAGGCTAGCCTGGGCTAACCTGTATCCCAAAGAAAACAAAAGGGCAGAATCTGCAACATGACAAATATACTTTTTCCTGACTCAAGGACCCACCCCAGGCCCCTGGATTGTTTAAGGCTTTTGTATCCTTGAAGCAGTAAGGAGCTGGAGAGTCATGCCATGGGAGAGCACTTGGCTAGCAAATGACAGGCACCAGGGTTCCATCCTCAGCTCTGGAGAGAGAAATAAAACAAAATATTCCAGTGTTCTGAGCTCCCTGGATCAACAGTCCAAACTTCTAGGGCGTGGCATATCTGAAATGTAATAAGCTACTGACAGTTATTGTTCATATGCACCAGACCCTGTTACACGTGCTTCCCAAACTCAGGAGGCCCACACAGGAGAATCATGAGTTCCAGGCCAGCCAGTGTTACATAGTGAGATCCTGTCTCCAAAAACAATAACAAAAAAAATAAAGTGGAGAGAAATTAAGGAAGACAACCAACATTGACCTCAGAAGCCACATGCAGGTAGTAAATCCATGTGCCTACATACACACACACACACACACACACACACACACACACGCAAGAGCTAAGGATAACATTTCATAGTGGAGCACTATTGCTTTTTGTTTTGTTTTGTTGACACAGAGTCTTACAATATACCTCTTGCTGGCCTAGAACTGTATGGATCAGGTTAGCCCTAAACTTGTGACACTCCTCCTGTCTCTGTCTACTGTACACATGCACCATGCCCAGGGGGTAGTAGAGCATGTTTGAGGCCCTGAGTGTGATCTGTAGAAGTATGCACGAGAACCCAGGTCATTCCAACTTAATAACCTCACCATAGGAGTACCGTTGTGGTGCTCATTTCGTGGGTCAGGAAAGCTGAGAACTTCTAAAGGTTGTGGAGTGTAAGCTTGAAGACTTGAGTTCATGACACTGAGACAAGACCAGGCATAATTGTCAGGGCCCGGTGCAAATGCAAATATGTAACTCACTGTTAAATTCTAGACATTCAGGATGCTAAGAGAAGATCATGAATTTCAGGCCAGCCCAGGCTATGTGATAAAACTGTCTCCAAAAGCATGCTAGGGAATGGATGCTGAGAGGTGGCTCAGTGGTTAGGAGCCCTTGCTGCTCTGAGGATCTCTTTTCCATTCCCAGCATGCGCGTGGGTAGCTCACAATTAACTCCAGCTTCAGGGAATCCAGTGCCTTTCCTGGTCTCTGTGGGCACCTGCTCATGCATGACATACATACATGCAGACACACACACATATTTTTTAAAAAAGAAAAAAAACCTCAGTGGGAATGAGGCACCTCTGGCTTGTGAAGGAATCAGTGTGGAGTGGGACAGGTATGGCCAGACAGGTCCAAAAGTCTGGAGAAGGATCTGAGAGGACTGCCCCAACCATCCCCCAGCTTTCCCTAGATCTCTTCTACACGGAAGATGAAATCTACGAGCTGTCCTATGCCCGGGAACCACGCTGTCCCAAGAGTCTGGTGAGCCTTGACCCTTGACCTCTGACCCCCCCAACCTCTGAGCCCCTGCTCAAGTCTGTGCTTTGACTGACCATGTCCCTGTGTCATCTAGCCACCGTCCCCCTTCAAAGCACCTGTGGTGGTAGAGTGGGCCCATGGTGTGACACCGAAACCAGACAGTGTGACTCTGGGTCAGCATGTGGAACAGCTAGTGGAGGTGAGGGGGAACATCAAACTGCAGCCTGGTGGAGGGATGCTGGGTAGGAAGTAGGGAAGGAGGTAAGCCCACAGGGCTAGACCTGGGTGCCTTGTCCTCACCCTGCTCTCTGCATTCCTCTCAAGTCCGTGTTCAAGAACTACGACCCAGAAGGCCATGGCTCTATCTCTCTGGAGGACTTTGAGAGACTTTCAGGCAACTTCCCCTTCGCCTGCCATGGGCTTCACCCACCTCCCCGCCACGGGTAAGAGGCCCTGACTCCCGAATCTTTCAAAACCAAGGATCCTGGACATGCTATGAGCAGCCAGTCATGCTGAGGTGAGGCCTTTGCCCCATAGGAGTGGCTCCTTCAGCAGAGAGGAGCTGACCAAGTACCTGCTCCATGCCAGTGCCATCTGCTCCAAGCTGGGCCTGGCCTTCCTGCACGCCTTCCGGGAGGTCACCTTCCACAAGCCCACCTTCTGTCACAGCTGCAACGGCTTCGTGAGCACTGGCCCTGTTAGCACCCTTGGGTCCCATCTCCCCTAGATTGTCTCAGCTCCTCACACCCTAACTTGAGCCAGTGTTGGGGAAGGGTTTGGGGGAGGGGCTTCCAGAAATGCCCCAGTCTCAGATATTCTCAGAGTTCATATAAGCATCAAACATTGAAATTCCTATATTGTGTGTACTCACTAAACTCTACATGATATTAGGAGATCTTCACCAAGACAATGGTCAAGCTGTGAATACTCTCCAAATAATTCCCAAAACACTGGATAATCTGCAGACCTGAGTAGATTGCCTTGGGCATGGTGGTGTACTAGAATCCAGGAGTGCAAGGTCATCCTTAGCTACTTAGTGAGTTTGAGGCCAGCCTAGACTATAGGAGACCCTGTCCTTTAAAAAACACTAACATAGCTGGGTGTGGTGATGACACATGCTTTTATTCCCAGCACTCGGGAGGCAGAGGCAGGCTGATCTCTGAGTTCGAAGCCAGCCTGGTCTATAGAGTGAGTTCTAGGACAGCCACAGAAACCCTGTCTTGGAAAATGTAAACAAACAAACAAAGAGCCGCTGATAGAGCTGGAGAGAAGGCTCAGCAGGTAACATCGCTTGGCTGCCCTTGCTGAAGGGCTGGGTTTGGTTCCCACCAATTGTGAGTGATTCTAGTTCCAGGTACCTGCATGCATATGTTACACACATGGACAAGTGGCATGCATGCATATGCCCAGAACAAAATAAATACATCAAACAAACAAACATGATAGCTGGACCTAATGGCCTCTACCTGTAATTCCAGCACTTAGGGGACTGAAGCAACCGGATTTCCGTGAGTTGGAAGCTAGCCTGAGCTATATAAGTGAGCTCTGGATCAGCCTTGGCTGCAAACAGAGTGAGACTGATTTTAAAAAGTGAGATAATTCAGCAGATAGAGATGCTTGCTGCTCAGCCCAGAAGCCCAGGTTCTGTCTCCAGGTGGAAGGGGAGATCTGATTTCATGAAGTTGTTCTCTGCCATCATCATACCCGGTGGCATGTATATCTGTGTGTACACACAGACACACAGATACGCCAAGTAGTAAAAAAAAAAACTTTAAAACATGTTACTCAAATTATTTTTCAAAAAAAATGGCAAAAAGTAAAACAAATTTAAACATCAGTCTGTGCACACCTTTAATGCCAGCATCTAAGAAGCAGAGGCAGGCAGATCTCTGTGGGTTTGAGGCCAGCCTGGTCTACCTGAGGAACTCCAGGTCATTAAAGAATACTTAGTGAAACATAGTCTCAAAAGAATCAGTCTCTGATGGTTATATCCAGAACCATCCAAAGCTTATTTTATTTCCAAATTAAAGACATCTTTTATTTTTGTTGGTTTTCCCTCAAATTTTGGCCTATTGAGACAGGGTCAATCCCATGTAGCTTGGGCTGGCTTAAAATTTATTTTTTGAGCAGAGGATATAGGACAATGGTAGAGAGTGCTTGTCTGTCATGCACAAGGCCCTGGGTTCAATTCCCAGACACACACACACACACACACACACACACACACACACACATTGATTGTATAGCCCAGTCTTGCCTCAGCCTTTTGGGATTACAAGCATGTGTCTCCACACCTGGCTTCAGATTCTTGATCATGGACAAATCTCAATCAAATCAAGACTAATTCATAGATCTTATCATTTCTTTACTCTTAGGCCTCCATTTGACACAGCCTATGAGTCAGGCAGTTCTAGGGCCTAGAGAGACACCATGAACTACACAAACAGCCCCTGCCCATTACACTTATGACCTCAGTTTACCCAGTTCTAATCCTGCATATCCCTACGTTTGAGATAATCTCCATGTTCCTAACATTTTGGTTAATTGTCAGGATCTTAAGAAATTTCAAAATCTGTTGGCTTCCATCCTTTCCCTCCCATGCGCCCTCCTTCAGTCAGCTAACCAACTCCCCTTCCTTTCCCCAGCTCTGGGGGGTCACCAAGCAAGGCTATCGCTGTCGGGGTAAGTGAGATGCCTTCAAGAGGGAGGGACTCTTCATCTGCAGGCTGGAAGAGTAAGGCGCTATTTTAACAGTTCCTTCCCCCCAGATTGTGGGCTGTGTTGTCACAGACACTGTAGGGATCAAGTGAGAGTGGAGTGTAAGAAGAGGCCAGAGACTAAGGGTGACCGGGGACCCCCAGGTGCACCTGTGCCAGCCACACCACTTCCTCCTGCCAGCTGTGGTAAGACTCAGGGCACAGTGTGGGGGAAGGGCACAGAGGATGGGATTCACTCCTAAGGTCATGGGATCCTTCCTGCCTGTCAGAGCCGCAGCTCTTTCTCCCATCCCATCACCAACAGGCTCAGAGGAAAGTCTCTCCTATACACTCTCCCCGGATCCCAAGTCTGGTTGCCACCTTCGCCATGCTTGGACCCAGACAGAGTCCTCACACTCTTCCTGGGAGCCAGAGGTGGTAAGGAGTCCCTAGCTGGATCTGGGAGAGGCAGGCCATTTGTCTGGGCAAACCAGAGAGATAAGGGAATCACAGAAAAGTGAAGTCGTGTAAAAACCCTCAGTCGCTGGGATGGGAGGGTATAGACATTGTCTATCCTGGTATGTTTTCTGAAACTGGATAAAACACTGACCAAAACCAACTCAGGGGAGAATTATTTGACTTGTACCTCCATGTCTTTGCCCCCCCCCCTTTTTTTGAAGGAAGTCAGGCAGGAACCTGGAGGCAGGAACCAAAACAGAGAACATGGAGAAGCCCTACTTGCTTACTTGTTTGCTCTCCATGGCTTTCTCCGCTTCCTTTCGTGTACAGTCCAGTGCTACTCGCCCAGCGGTGGGCTCTTCTACATTAATCATTAATCAAGAAAATGCCTCGTGGTCATGCACACAGGCCAATCTGACGGAAGGGAGCAATTCCTCAGCAGAGGTTCTCTCTTCCCAAGTGACTCAAGTTTGTGTCAGGTTGGCAAAAGCCACCCAACTCACTTTATAGCCCAGGCTGGTCTCATACTCCCAGTCCTCATCCCTTGGCTTCCAGAGTGTTGAGATTACAGGCATGATCCATCATACCCAGTGGACACTGAATAGTCTTTATTGTGGACAGAGACTAACAGCAGTTTTAATATACTCAGGGGACAAAGGTGGGTAACCACTAACACAGAAAAAAAGGTTCCAGGAGAAAAAGTAAAGCTAGGCATGGTGGCTCAAACCTATAATCCTGGCACTGAAGAGGCTGTGACAGGAGAATAGCCACAACCTCAAGGCTAGCCTCATGATGAGGATCCAGATCAGACAGTCACAGTAAGACCCTGTCTCAAACAAACAACGAAAAGGAAAATGGTAAAGCAAGAATAAAGCCAAGGGTGCTCACCTACCCACGTGACCTTTGGCATATGCTCCAGGGTCAGGGTAGGCAGCATCCACTTGAAACATGGCGCCCCCACCTAAAACAATAAGGCCAAATAAGGTCAGGAGCTACAATAAATATTATTGGAACAATTTCCACTCCTAAAAGGCAGAGATTTCATATTGGTTCATTTATTTAGCCACAATCTGAGTGAGACGCTGGTCCTGGCTGTAGAAAAATGAAGTACTCCTCATTGTGTATTATTCCTCCTTCCAGGCACCCTGCTCAGCACCAGTTTTACCGTCTAAAGCTTCTTCAAAGCCCAGCGTCTGAACAGCATCTGGAGTCTTTCCTCGTCCTCCCTAACCATTACCTCCTCCACCGCCACACTGCCTCTGACAAAGCACCCGCCATCTTGTCCCCTAAAAAAAACCAACCGTTCTTTTGCACTGCACCAACTTCCCCTTATTTAGCATCTGCAGCTCTGTGTTGGATGCATTTGGACTCCAGTTGTGTTAGCTCCCCACTTCCCAGAGACTAAAGCTCAGTAAGGTTGACCTTCAAGCCCGGAGGCAAGACTCACCTGTTTTAAAACTGGAGCTCTGAACCAGTGGACCACATGGATTGTTGGCATGGGCTTGGGAGGCTGTTAGGGTGGAGGGCACGGGGTTCTAACCAGTGTCAGAAAGGGGGCTTGCTCAAGGTAAAACCCAATCCTTGCAAAGCTCTGCAAGATCTGTCCCCACCACCTGTCTTCCCTTCCCACAGCTCACCTTTACTCATCCCCTTCCACCCACCCAGGCCTCTAGGTTCCTAGAACATGCTCCAAATATCCCTACCCCAGAGTCTGTGCACTACCTGTTCCCTTTCCCTGCAATGCTCTTTGTCAGAGGTCTGTATGACTCACCTGCTCTAGAACTTTGCTCAGTGACATCCCCTTGGGGAGGCCTCCTGACCTCAAGACTTGTCACATAGACATGTCCTGACCCCTGTCCCCTCCTGGGTTATTTCCCTCCATGGTACTTTGGTCCTCAAACAAGCTAGACATTCACCTATTTATCTTGTCTGCCTCTCCCTGCCAGGACCAGCTCCCAAAGACAGCGCTGTTTATCTGTATTGTCCAGCTGTACCTAGATAGAGTACCTGGCAGAGTTGGGACCAGGGAGCACCTATGAAGTGTTGGTCTGATGCTTCAATGTGTCTTCTCCCAAACCCACATAAAAAGCAAAAGGCTTGGGGGTGGAAATCTGCTGCCCCTCCACAAACCCATACACCCCTTACCTGGTCCCTACAGAAACAAGATCCTGTAGCCATCAAAAGAATTAAATTTATTTTTCAGACAACACGGCTCATAGTTCATGGTTCATAGTGTTGAGGGGTGGCTGGGTAGGGCATTTAGGGCCTCTAGAACAGGGAAAGCCAGGCTTGCTGAGGATAACCCTCAGTGACTCCTGGAGGATTGCCAGTGGCATCAGCACCTGGCAGAACCTGCCACCGACCCTTGACGGCCCTTTACTTCTTCTTCTTCTTTCTGCGGCCCCAGCGCTGTTGGCCAGCCTTTCCCTTTCCTTCATCCTCTCTTCGGCTCTTCCAGGTAGGCATGGGTGCCTCCAGCTCACTTGGGCGCCCCCCACGGTCTGGCACATCACCCATAAGCACCTGAGAATTGATAAGACTTGAGTTTCAGTAGGACGTAAAAAAAAGAGCTGGGTGTGCTAGTGCACCCTAACATCCATCCTACCACTCTGGGAGGTGGAGGAAGAGTTTCCACCCAGCCTTTGGCTACATAATGAGTTGGAAGCTAGCCTGGGCTACATGGGACCCTATCTTAAAGGGGGAAAAAAAAAAGCCCGATGGTGGTACATACTTTTAATCCTGGCACTCAGGAGGCAGAGGCAGGAGGATATGTGAGCTAGAGGTCAGCCTGGTCTACAGAGCAAGTTCCAGAACAGTAAAAGCTACACATAGAAACTGCCATGTAAAGTGAGTAGTTTGAATCCAGTTGAGTCCAGAGGCCAGGAACCATGGAGAGCACTGGACCAGGGAAAACCCCCAAAGGCCAATCTAAAGACAAAGGTGCTCAGACTCTCCCCTGCGCCAGGTGTGCCCACCTTGTTGATTGCACAACTGGTCCCTCGTCGGGCAGCCACACTGGTAGCTGGGACCAGGCGGGAAAGGTCAGCTCGGGCAGCCAGAACATGTGCGGTAGAGACATCAGATTCTGGAGTCAGAGGCCCTCGGATTGGGAACAGCACCGCCTTCATGACCTCACCTTGGGCCTAGAGCAGGGGAAGGGTATACATGGGGAAGGTGCCCTAGAGCTCATCCCTACTCGGGGTCTCCATGTGCTTTGGAGGGGATGCTTCTCCAAGGCATGTTCTGTGGTGGAGGGCTGGGTGAGGTGGCAGAGCACTGGAATCTCAGCACTAGGGAAGAGGAAGGATCCAGGGGGGTTGTCAAACATCTTCAGCCACGTGGTTGAAGCAGAAAGACCATGTGAGAGATGGAGCCTGGCTGACAATCACAGGGCACAACTCTTGGAGGGATTCATGCAAGTCCTACTCTGTTACAATGACAAGGGATGGGACACTGGCCACGCCTACCTGTCCAGGCCCACATGCCTCAGCCTCCAAATTAAGACAAAAGGAAACTTGTTTTTCCTTTAAAAGTTCTGGGTTTCTGGTATTTTGTCATGGCTACCTAAAACCAGTAAAAATAGTCATACTGTCTATTTTGTTACATTAGTAAGTAGTTCTGAGGACACTCCAGGTGAGAACTGGGCATTCTAGAATGCCCCCGAGGCCCTGGGAGTCTAGAAGTCTTGAACCCTGTAAGATTCTAAAGTGTGAGTTGGAGAGATGGCTCGACATTAAGGGAACTTTCTGCTCTTTTGAAGACCTGGGTTCAGTTCCCAGTACCCACATGGCGGCCCACAACCTTCTATAGCTCCAGTTCCAAGGGATCGAACACCCCCTTCTGGCCTCTGGATACTGCACACACATGATGTGCATATACATATAGGTAAAACACATAATGAAAAAGGAAATCTTACGAAGTCTAAAATGGTCTGGGCCCCAGAGTCCCCAAGAGCATATATTCCTCACCCTCCACCTTCTTCCCTACAGCTGAGCTTCCCTAGCTGGCCTGCTTATTCTTGCTATGGTCCCCACACCTCTGTCCGATCACCCCAGTGGAAAGCAGACGTTGTGAGGTCAAGGCGCTTCAGGAGGAGGCAGCGGCGGCAGCAATACTGTTCTGTCAGGCTTTGGGATAAAGCCTCCAGGGCTTCCTGGAAGGAAAGGTCCAGGTCACATCCAGTGTCCCATCTCTGGGTGGATGCTATTGACAGTCGTATACACAGGTTCTCACCCATCGTGATGCATCCAGTGGTGAGTTAAGAAGGGGCTTCATGGACTCTGGGGGCAGGGAAGGCAGCAGCTCAGAGATCTGGTAGGAGAATCATTGGAAGCCAATGAGGCACAAACAGGATGGACCTTCTCCAGGGCTCTAGTTTCCCTCAGCCGTGTGAACCCGGATCTCAGAAGCGCTAATGACTTTTGCTAACCTGACAGTTGCTACTGGATACAGGACTACCTAGCTCATTCTGGGCAGTACTGTCCCTTTGTAGATGGGCCTGGACTATATAAAAGAGATAGGTAGCTGAACAAGCCAGAAGGCATGAGCAGGTAAACAGTCTTCCTCCATGGCCAGCTTGAGTCTTGAGTTCCTGCCTTGGTTTCCTTCAATGATGGGCTGTAACTTGTAAAGGGAAACAAACAGATTCCTCCCCAAGCTGGCTTTGGTCAGTACTTTATCACAGCAAAAAGCAAATTAGAACAAATGGTCCCTGTCGTTAGGTCAACCTTTCTAGAGCTGGTTTTGAAGACAGGATCCTTTCCACAAGTAAGGTACCTCGAGAGGGGTCTCTGTCTCCCTACCTTGTAATGAAACTCCCGAAGTAGCTGGCTAGCCAGGGTTCCATGCAGGGGTTTAGGGAGCCCCAAGGCTTGAAGAGTTAGTATCAGTTCCTGAACCATGCCATTTCTCTCCTTTGTCCCTTCTCCAAAGGATGGCACAGGGCTAGGATCACGCTGGAGCCTTAGATGCAAGAGGCGGGCAGCCTGGAGCTCAGAGCAAAGAAACCCTAAAAATAGGAATAGATCCCTGCCCAACCAGAACCTTGGCCCCTCCCCCAGAGTAAGCCTCACCCACTTACACTGGGGGATGTGGGTCCACTTCAGAACCACCGGACTGACGTTTAACTCAACGCATTAAAGCTTTCAGGGGCCTTTGTCAGAATTCTAGCCTAGACCTACCCCTAGCCTATCTACCTGTGGCCTTCACGATCACCGCAAAGCTTTAGCCACGCCCCCTGGGAGCCCGGTCTGAGTCAGAGCCCGGCCCCCTCAGGTGCCCCGCCCACCGCCGCCTCCCCGGGGCCTTCCAGGCTCGCTCACGCAGCAGGCGCAGGCCGCCGCCGGGCTCCCGCAGCACGGTGGCGCAGTCTCCGCCGCAGAGCGCGCGATCCGGGCAGTGCAACGCCCGCAGCAGGCCGGCCAACTGCCGCAGGAACTCTTCTTCTGCGTCCGGGCCTGCGGGAGGAAGAAGCCATAAGGGAGCAGCGGGTTCCGCGGCTCCACCCGCCGTCAACCCAGCTCTTCACGCACCGTGGCCGGCGCCCAGCACTGCGGTGCCCTCCTCTCGCCGCTCCAGAGCTCCCAGAGCCGTCAGCTCGGCCGCCAGCCGCGCGCACAGCGCCCTGAAGTCCGCACACGCGGGGCCCGGAGACGCCCCCTCCGGGAGGGCATCGTACCTGCGGCGGGGCGCGCGTCAGTGCGAGTCCCTTTGCGTCCGCGTCCCCAGGCGAGTGCGCCCTTCCCGTACCCCCAGGCCACACCACCGAATCCTTTACCCCAATGTTAGCAGGTCACCGGCTACCATGGCCCCATCCATGGCAACTTCGTCTGTCGACCTGCGCGCGCTCCCTTCCGCCTGGGACAAGCTCCGCCCCCTCCTCCCTCGACCTCCACCCCCCCCCCCCACCCCCGCTATCCAATCACATTCTCGTGCGAAGGCGCTTCGGCGCTGCTATTGGCTTGGTAGCGCCACGCGCGCACTTCGTGTAACTTGTCTAGTGCTGTAAATTTTACAGCTTGAGGTTTGGATCCCTGAGGTCGCAGGAGGCTTGAATGTCCCTATTGTCCGGGACATAAAAGCAAAAAGCAACTTATTTACCTTTCCCACTCTTTCTAACATTTAAATTTGTTTTGGAGGCAGGGTCTCGATATATACATATATATAGCTCAGGCTGGCTGGCCTCTTAGTCCTGCTTCCCCCTTCAGTTTGCAGGTTGACAGGCGTGTGACACGCCCAGCTGCCCTTTGTTCATAATGCAACCCAGACCGAAGGTCCCATCCAACTTGTTTCCTTTTCTTCCACCTTAGGACTAGAATATCAGCACACTTTCACATCCACTCTCCCACCACAGCCAGGCCCTCCTTCCAGCTCACAGTGGGCTCCAGGGCTAGCCATCCTCTCTGCCTCTGTAGGCTTTGAAAGAGGAAGCAGATGCCATTGAGAAACTACATCCTAAGGTAGAAGCAAGCCAATGGGTCTGAGATTGACTTCATTTGCCAGCTCATGTTTCTGCCAAACTGGTTTTCCATCTATACAACTGGGGTCCAAGGGCAATAACATATATTTTTATTTTATGCGCATGAATATTTTGCGTGTGTGTGCAAAAGAGTGCCTTGTGCCCACAGAAGGCTTACAATCCCCTGCAAATGGAGTGCCAGATGGTTATGAACTATCATGTGGGTGCTGGGAACCAAACCCAAGTCTTCTGCAAGAACAAGTGCTCTTAACCACTGAGCCATCTCTCCAGCCATTAATATATTAAGTGGAGTCTGGTCTCACTGTCTAAGACCTTCCTATGTCTACAGAGTGAGTTCTAGGGCAGCCAGGGCTACACAGAAAAACTGTCAAAAAAAACAAAAAAACAAAAACAAAAACAAAAAAAAACCAAGTAGGGGAATTGGACTGGCTGCTCTCTCAAAAGCTGGTTCCCAGCACTGACCTCTGGAGTTTCATAAGCACCTAAGGACCCACCATGCTCTTTTGGCCTCTTTGGGCATCCCTGCAAACACACATGTACATAAATACAAAATAAGAATAAATTTGTTTCAAAGCCAGATCTGGTGACTTAGACATGTTCTCATAGGAAGATCACCACAAGTTCCCACGTAGGTGGCCCAAAAGCACCTGTAACCCCAGCAACTCCAGCTCACATGCATGTAGCCACATATAATTAAAAAAAAAAAAAAAAAAACTCTTGGGCTAATAACCTTTATTCCTTTTTTGGTGTTGGGGCCTTACCTCGAGCCCTGGCCCATGCTAAGCATGTGTTCCACCCCTGAGCTACATTCTCAGCTTTCTTTCAAACGCCATGTATAAATCTATAGGCTCTGGTTGGACAGAGAGCTAAGCAAGAGAGTACTTACGGGTTCAGTTCCCAGCAACCACATGGCTCAATTCTAGGAGACCTGATACCAGAGAGCCAGGTGGTGCACACACATACACACTTATGGGCAAGCAAACATAAAATAATTTCTTTTAAATGTATGGAGTCTTTCCAAACATCTATTAACCTCCCTCTTCCTTCTCACTGACACTACCTGTATCACCACAGGGAGGATCCCAGGAGTCTTCCTCACACCGCTACAGATATCCTTTGAAAATGCAAATCAATACTTGGGAACTTTCCTGTGGTCCCATCTCACCCATTGGGGTGACAAAGTGTATTTAATGTCACCCAAAGCCTCTTCACCCTCCTCTCCCAGGATCGGCCTTGCTTAAATCCATTCCCAACTTACCAGCTGAATTCCTACCTTCATGGCTGATGCTGGTTGACCCCTGCACACACCCACAGAATCCCCTCCCCTCCCGTTGTTCAGTGTCACCTCCAGTCATGGTGGGACCTGACACACTAGAGGTTTAGTAAATGTTCTTGACTGGACTTAAAACCCAGCTAGGACCAGCTTGGGATTGACAGATGTACAGGGAGGGGGGGAGGAGTAAAATCAGACCCTTCAGGCAAACAAGGGGACAGGGCGCACCAACATGAATAAAGACCAGGCTGAGACACGGTCACAGACATTTCTTGGAGCAGATCTCAAGCCCCCCTCCCCCAATGACAAGGCTGGGTCTTTGGCCCCCATCCTCCCTCCACTTCAGCCTGCCCTGACACTAACAAGGTCACAGACTGGCTTGGAATCAAGATCAGGAAGATAAATGTTGTCGTGCCTCCCCCAAAATCTGGGGGTCAATCATCCAATCTGAGGGGCAAGCAGCTGGAAAATTGAGCTTGAGAGCTCCAGGATGTGAGGTCTTCCTAGCTCCCAGGGTTCAGTCCTCCATGCACCCCAGATATGGGAGCAATGAAAGGTAATCATGGATCAGAGGTGGGTATCGATAAGGAACAGGGCTGGGGGACCTGGGGGACTAGGGAACCTTCCCCAAGTCCCCACTGCTTAATCCGAAGATCTCACAGCACCATACAGCACTCTGGTCCCCCTCCCCACCCCTTCCCAAAACGAGGTAGGTTAAGAATGGAGCTTCTCCCCCCCACCCCCCGCTTACCATGGAAGGGGGGAGACCGAGGCACAAAGGGGGGATGGGGACCCAGGCTGCCCCAGCCCCCAGTCCCTCCACCCTCAGCTCTGGTGGGTCTGACATTGGTGAGAGCTGGGCAGAATGGGGACGGGAGGGACACCCCTCTCCCCATTTTCTCTCATCCATCCCAGGGTCTGCTTGGGGGAGCTGAATCACAGGTTCCGGATAAATAAATAGTTAATAATTTAAAGGAAGTGACACAAATATTAATCCCTTGAATCCCACAAGTCCACCCATGTCTGGGTAATGAAGATTGATTCAAGTGCACATTCCCGGGTACTTGGGGCCAGATGTAGGTCCTAAGCCCGTGAACCATCCACCCATCCACTCAGTCTTGGCTCTGAAACCTTGGTTCTCCGTCCTATCCAGGACACCAGACCCTAGTGTCTCTACTTTAGGGAAAAGAGGCTGTGGCATCTCTCTTGTGCGCGGGGAAGTGCTACAAAATACTGAGCTTTCTAGAGCTACTCCCAACTGAGATGGAAGAGGTTTGAAGAGGAAGGACCTGAGTGTACTAGGGTTATGGTGTGGGAAATAGGGGGGGGGGGGTCCGTGGAGCCATTGCTGGGACATTCCAGTTTTATGGGCTCTGGGTGGCAGGACATGGGGTCGGGGAGGGGAATCAGGTAGTGAGGAAATGGGGGCTTCATTAATCTAGAAGTACTTTGAACTCAAGAACATCTGGAGCTTAAAGATTCTGAAATCCTGGGGCATCTTGTTGCTGAATGTCTCGGGTATGAAGGGACCAAGGTATCAGGCCAAAACCAATCCCAAGATTGTGGAGGCTTGACTCCTGCACCTAGGGCCCAATGATATCTCGGGGTCTTAGATCCAGTGCTCTTAAAGCACCTTGTATTTGCTCTAGGGCTGAGAGTCAAGGGATGAGGGACCTGGGTTACCATGACCACGGCATCATCTAAGTTCCAGCCTCCACCCAAAGTGGTGAATGGGGAATGTAGACAGAAGGAAGCCAATGTTTCCAGAATATTTAGGGTCTTAAAATTCAGGCCTAAGGGAAACTGGAAGGTTAGCTAATCTCTACAAACCAGTATGCTGGATCCAAAGTGCTGGTGGCCTTCAGACATACATTTAAGGGAACCAGGCATCTCAGAGTTCACCCATGAGACTCAAACTCTCAAGGCTGACTTGAGGGGTAGGTGTTTGGTCCCTGGCTCCCCAAGCATCTTAGTGTCTGATATCTGGACCTTGCTGAGCTCTGGAAAGGGCCTTCCAAGTCATTTTGGTCAGAAAATACATCATGTTTGAGGATAGCTTAAGTAGTTAATGCATTTTAAATCTGGGGGGCTAGGGAATTTGTGGGTCACTTCACATGGACTGATGGCAATGTCTGTGGACTCTCAGGAGTGGGTAAACTGGTATCTGGTGATTCCAAACAATCCTGGTGTCTCTTGCCCAGGAGGGTTTGGTGTCTCCAGGTCTCGGGGCTATAAGAACAACTAAATGTGCAGATACCAGGTCTCAGGTGAAAATTCAGGGACCATTTTCTGGTGATTCTGAGTCCTCTGGTCTCAAGGTCAAAGTCATTTGATATAGGGTCAAGTTTTAGCAACTCTTGACTAATTTGGGGGCCATAATATGAGTGTTTACAACGTCAAGTATGACCTGAAGTCTTGGTTGGGCATTTAGAGTCAGGGTCCAAGATCCCTGGGTCTCAGGGATGTGAGCTTCTGGGCCCCCTGAGATGCAATGTTTGAGAATGTCCTAAGTCTCCTCAGTGGGGAAAAGGGAGGGAGAATCCAGAATTCAGGACTTCGGGTGGACAGACACCCTGATGAAGCTGGGTCTGGGGATCTCAGTCCTCAGTTTGGGGTCCAGGTACCAGATCTGGGATCTCTCAAATCCATTCAAGTTCCAGATATACCTAAATTTGGGTTTTAGGTTCGCATGGAGTTAGTTCAGGGTCCCGGACCTTCAATTTTTGGGTCTTCAGACCGATTTCCACACCAGCCCAACAATCCTCACCGTGCAGCCTCCTCATGGCGACCCCCACAGCCCACACAGCCACATCGTGCTGCAACCCAGTGACAGGCGCGCAGGGGCGCATAGCAACAGAGGCAGGGCACTGCCAGGGATAGAGCAGCCAGAGCGGCCCAGCGCGCAGCAGGGCGCGGGTGGCCTGGCTCACAAGCACAAGGGTCCGAGAAGTCACCCTCGGCGTCCGACAGGCAGTGGTACAGCAAGCTCTCTGCGCACCACAGGCAGCTGAGCCTGCGCACTAGCAGGCGACCTGGGTCGGGGGCCTCTGCGCAGCGACCACCACGCCCATCTGCCCGGCGACGGAAGAGTGCTCGGCAGTGCACACAGCGTGCAGCCTCCTCAGCCTCTGGGGAGGCTTTGGCTGGAGCAGGGGTGGGGCCTGGGCCCGGGGGTGGACGAGCAGGGGGTGCTGGGGGTGCAGCCTCTGTGAGAGGGGCAGGGAGTGACACTGGAGGACCCAGGGCTGCACCCCTCAATGCACCAGTCTTGGCAAAGCGCACAACGCAGGTAGACAGAGCAAGAGGTGGAGGCGGTGGTCCAGATCGCCGGTAGTCCTCATAGCCGCGGCTGCCCCAGCCCTGGCTCCCTGCCCCAGCTAGAGACTCGGAAGGATCTGGAATCCCAGTGAACGGTAGAAGCGGAGGATAGCTCTGCAGAGCCAAGGGACAAGGAGATCAAATTAGGGACATCTGCAACTTACTCAATACCCACAGGCTACCCAGGTTCGGAAGACCCAAAATTCCAGAATGCAAGCAGAAGGCATCAGTCAGAAGGGACTGTGATCCCCTGAACTCTCTTGGGCTCGGGGTTCCTCATGCTGGCATAGCCAGAGCAAGGTAGGCAGCAAACACACACCTTTAAGGGCCTTGTGGCTTAAGACTTCCCGGTTCGGTCACACTCAACCCCATGTCCCTCCTTCAGGATAAAGTAAACAGTCTCAAGAAACCCTTCCAGAGTACCAGCATCTTCTAATATATTAGAAAACCTGTCCATGTCATCCCCCAAGTCCCTGCATAAACTAGACAGCACTCAAATCCCCAGAGAGCTAGAGACACTTGAAAGTTCCTACCAGCTCTCAGGAGCTCAGGAGTCTTTGTTTCTGACCCAGGGTCTCCAGCTCCTTCCCACCTGCTAGGCAAGCACTCTATTGCTGAGCTACATCCTCAGCCCCAAACCCAGGCCCTTTCTACTCCACTATCACCTTCAGCTCCGGCTGGCCATTTCCTAGGATTTGTGTCCCTTATACAGTTCGGCTTCAGCTGCAGTCGGCTTAGGGAGCTGTCCAATTCTATCCATGTTTACTGCTGAGGGCTGGGAGGGCAGAGGAGGTCATACCTGAGCAGAGGAGCGGCGCCTTTGTGGGGGCATGGCAGGTGGGAAGGCAGTTGCTGACTCCACTGTGGCAATGGGAGCGACAGCTGTGGGAGGAGTCTCCTGGCGGCTGTGACTGGAGGAGGAGTCGCTGTCCACGTGGGACTGAGGGAGATTGGTGAGGCCTCAGTGCAGGGGAGTTCCCCAACCAAAGAAAGATACCCCTGTATACACCTCCTTTCTATGCAGAGCAAGTGCTTTGCAGCCAGGAGGTCTGGGCTCAAACCTTTGCTCTGCCACTGACTGGTTGTGTGACAAGTGAGCTCACCTAAGAGCCCATGTGTCCGCCTCTTAAAATGGGGGACATCATAGTACCTACTCTTTTTTTTGTTTTGGTTTGGGTTTTTTGTTTGTTTGTTTGTTTGTTTTTGTTTTTCGAGACAGGGTTTCTCTATGTAGCACTGGCTGTCCTGGAGCTCACTCTGTAGAGCTCAGGCTGGCCTCGAACTCAGAAATCCGCCTGTTTCTTGCCACCCGAGTGCTGGGATTAAAGGTGTGTGCCACCACTGGCCGGCTTATAGTACCTATTCTTAAGGATGTGTTGAACACTGTCTCTTACAGCGCCCTCTACAACTGAGCCTCGATACAGTCCCTCACTGGTGCTTCTAGGCAACAGCTGTCCCTTGCTAGTGGATTCTGGGTAGGCATCTACCATTTAGCCATTCCCCAGCCCTTCACTGGCAGGTTCCACCATGTCAAATCCACCACCCTTGCTCATTTAGGCCAGGCCTCAGACTCAAGATCATCTTGCCTTCCCTCAGGAGTAACTGGGATGATAGGTGTGTGCCACCCAGACTCTGGATATGGGCACCATTTTTACTAGACTCCTTATAGCTCAGATCACCAAGCTACTGGATGGGCTATCACACCACACTCTCCTTCCCGGAAGCCCACTTCCTTGGCCCACCAGTACATTACAGCCTTGTTTTCACTACAGCTCAAAAGGATAGTTTGCCTGCCTGGACATCTTTCTTCCACCCAAACCAGGTCTCATACTGTCCCAGCTGAAGCCCCACTTCCAGGCCCTCTGCTCCCTTTCCTGTAACCTCCTACCTCATCTGTTCACAGCCTCCAGTCTCTACCCACTGAGCACCACAGCCTGCCAGAAGAGCTCCATAAACAGGAACTGTGTGTGACTGCTGGAGGGCCACCTCCGTCCCTCATGACCTTGAGATTCTCTTGGACCCAAGGAACTGGTGTTGTTGTGCTCAGTATTCTCATACACTCCCCAAGTGCATCTGGACATCCTGTGTCCCATTTATTATCATTCAATTCCATTTATTCAGCCCATTTACCTAACACTTAACGTGTACTAGGCACTGTTTTAGGAACTGGAAGTGAAGCCAGGTACTAGCAAAAGATCCTTGGCCATTGGGAGCTAACATGCTAGCATAGAGAAAAGGTAGGAAACTAACAAATAAGAAAACTGTCTTAGGAGGCTGGAGAGGTGGCTCAGAGGCTAAGAGCACGGAATGCTCTCCCAGAGGACCTGGGTTCAATTCCCAGCACCCACATGGCAATTACAGGTAATCCAACACCCTCATACATACATACACACACATGAAAATAAAAATAAATGATTAATTTTGAAAAAAGTAAGAAAACTGTCATAGAGGGGGGAGGGGATTTAGAACCAAGTCAGGGACATTGGCAGTTGTAACTGGGGAGTGGCAGTAACATGCAAAGTTTTCGTTTGTTCATTGAGATAGGGTTTTTCTATGTAGCCCTGGATGTAGACCAGGCAGGCCTCAAACCCACAGAAATCCACCTGCTGTCTTCTTCTGGCTCCCAAGTGCCGAGATATAAAGACATGTGTCTACCTGGAGAAAATGTTTTATATATTCCAAGCTGGCTTCAAACTTGTAACATAGCCCCAGGATGACCTTGAATTTTGATCCTTCTGACTCCACCTCCTTAGTTCTGGGATTACAGATGCCAGCTGGCGAATCAAAGCCAGGGCTCTGTGCATGCTAGGCAAGTACTTCACTAAGCAAGCCACATCCTGGCCTGAGAGTGCACTCTTAAATAGGTTGCTCAGTGAAGCCACCAAGAAGACATTTGTATAAAGCCTCAAAAGAAAAGATTATAAGTCAGATCTGAAGACGTGTTCTGGACAGAAGGCCCTAGGACAAGACTACACCAACCGTTGCAATGATAGTGAGGAGTCTGGCATGACAAGAAGGTGAGAGGCAGACCAGCCCAGGCCCAGATGGATCCTATGTGCCATGGGGAGGTTCTGAATGGGGAAAGGGTATGATCAGACTCAGCCATTGATAAGAGCCCGCTTGGCAATCCACCCCAGTCCCCACTGTGTGTGTGTGTGTGTGTGTGTGTGTGTGTGTGTGTGTAGAGAAGATTATGCTCATTTTTAAAGTAGAATCTGGGCTGGGGCTGTAACTCAGTGGTAGAGAACTTGCCCAGCATGTACAAGACCCTGAGTTTGAGCCCCAATACAGAGAAAGAAAAAAAGAAAGATAGGAAGGGAGGGATGGAGAGGAAGGAAGGATGGGGGAGATGGGAGGGTGGGAAAGCAAGAGAGCTGAAGAGACAACTCAGCAGTAAAAAGCACTGGCTGCCCTTTCAGAGAATCCTGGTTTGATTCGTAATACCCACATGGCAGCTCATAATCACTGTAACCGAATTCCAGGGTAATCCAACACCCTCGTCAGGCCTCCTCAGGCACTAGGGATACCAGTGGGTCCACTGGCATGCAGCAGGCAAAGCACTCATACACATTTGTTTTTTAAAATGGGTTTTCTTTTGAAGAAAGAAAGCAGAAGCGATATTGTGACAGAGTCTATAGGAAGCAGGAAAAAACAAGAATCAGCCCGGCATGGTGGTGTACCCATAACCCCACATTTGGGAGACTGAGATGGAAGGATCATGAGATACAGACTACTAACTTCATCTTCTAACAGACTTATCTGTTTTTAGTCATCCCCTCTCCTATCATCCGTTTCTCCAACAGAGCGGAGGGATTCTACTGACGTTTAGCTGCCACCACACCCTCTCCTCACTCAGTGCCCTTGTCCTCTAAGGCGCCATCACTCAAGGTAAAGGAACAAGCCCTTACAGTATATAAGATCCCACACCATCTGTCCCCAGGTCACATGACCTGGGCTGTGTAGTAAGACCCTGACAAAACCAAAACCAAAACCAAAACCAAAAAAACCAAAAAGAGTCGAAGATGACTCCAAGTTTACAGGCCTGCAGCTTGAGCAATAAATAGAAGGTAGAATTATCAATTCATAGAAGGGTGGTGGTGGCGCACGTCTTTAATCCCAGCACTTGGGAGGCAGAGGGAGGTGGATCTCTGAGTTTGGGGTCAGCCTGGTCTACAGAGTGAGTTCCAGGACAGCCAGGGCTACACAGAGAAAATCTTGTCTTGGAAAACCAAAACAAAAGGAATTAGCAATTCATTTGTCCGTGTATTTATTTTAATGTTTATTTCTTTTTATACTTTATCTTTTTCTCTAAAGCACCAAGAAAAGGGAAGGCTGTTTTGCTTGCTTATATGTCCCTGGTGCCTCATACGCTGCCTGATATGGGTGCTTTTTAGCACTTGAACAAAATGTATGGATCATGCAAAACAGGAAGCCACACATGGTGACACACTAGTAATTCCGGCATTCAAGAAGACCGAAGTCAAGATTATCATCAGACACATATTGGGCTTGAGGTTGGCCTGGGCTACATTAGACCCTATCTCAAAGATAAATCGAAAGATGCATATACAAAAACAGAAAAACTAGAACGACTATGGTTGAATTGGCATTAGCCATATGGGCCTGATTTTGTGACCCGAGCATGTGGCCTTTTGTGGACTACATAGAGAGTATTCAGGAATATTTGTAGACTAGAACCATCCCTCTGCCCTCCCATAGGAGAGGGACCCCAAGACTCACCGTCAGAGGGCAGGGAGTCTCTGCAGTGTCCTGGGAAGGGGAGGAGGAGGAAGAGGAAGAGGAGGGTGTCAGCGAGCCTAGGGCAGGGAGAAAGGCAAAAGTGAGTCCCCAGACTCCAGATTCTCCCATGTCTGTCCCCAAGCCTGATTGTGTGTGCCTGGGCCACTGACCTCGACTCAGTGCAGCCAGCGTAGCCAGCAGGCTCTTCTGGAACTCATCAGCTTCTGCAGGACTCTGAAACGTCAGCCCAAACTTGCAGTCCCCAAGGCTCCAATGATGGAAAATAGGATTCACTTTGTTGTAAACCAAACCTGGCCTCAGGATACACTCCAAGGTGGTCTGAGGGGCATGAAGGGGCTAGGTCAGCTAACCCCAGCCCCTCTATACACTCCAGCATCCCAACTCCAGGTGTACCTAAACACTAATACATCCTTATTTTAGGAGATGTAGCTCTGATTCCACAATATTCCTTCAACCCTTTCATTTTTATACCTATCTGATCTCTTCCTCTGATGTCCCAATAGGAATCTCAAATCTTATTAAATGTTTTTTAAAAATTAACCTTTTCTCATACCCTAACGATGCCTCTTTTGATTGAAGAAAAGCATTATTTACACTTTACTGAACACAACAAAATATTACAGCCAGTTCCCTTCTGGTGCCTCAATAATCCCTGGAAATTTTACCCAGAGAGAGTTACCTTCTACACAGTCCACTGGATGCTGACCACCCCTTGTGTTTCCTCCATGTCTTGTCTGGTAATTACGCTTCCTCTACACTGCACCTGACGCCCTGCTTTGAGATGCATCTCTTCCCTAAGCTCGTTTTTTTTTTTTGTAAGTTCTCACTACCTAGCCCAGGCTGATCTGGACCCTTACAATCCTATCCTCTGGCTACAACATCCCCAGTGCTGGGATTAGAAGCATGTGACATAGGCCTGTCAATCACATTCAACACTTCTAAGCAGACCCCATAAATGCCTCCAGATACTTAGGGCAGACAAGGGCCACTTGGTTGCAGTCTCCTGGTGAGCATCTGTGAATAAGATGGAGCCAGAGGACGATTCTGAGCAGAGAGGGGACATGATGGGGGACAGGATGGGAGTTGGGTGTGAGCTGGGTCATTGTAAAGGGCCAGGGTTGGAGGAGGAGCATGAACGAATGGGGCAGGAAGACCACTACACGAAATAGCTGTGATAGAACAACCAGAGAAGCAGTGGACAGGAGCTTCCTATTCCTTCACCCCACCCCCAAATCCCAGCTCTTAATTCACAAACCAGATCATTTATTCCAAACTCCATCCCACGGCCCACTTTGAGTCCCAGTGGTAGAGAGACAGCGTCACCTCTCCTTGCCACCCCTTCCCCAGCCCCATCCCTCCTTCCCCAGGGCTCATCCCACTCCCATACCCCAGGGTGGCTCACTTTCTGGTCCCGAAGCCGCTCCCCGTGGATGACGTAGTGCCCCTGGCGGGCCCCCCCCCTCGGGCCTGGCCCCTCGGACCCGACATACGCTCACCTGGCTGAGGCCCCCGCCCCCCACAGGCAGCCAGCCCCCACTGGAGTCATCTCGGGCCATCACCACAGCTCGGACCCGCACCATGTACCTGGAAGAGGTGGGGAGGACAGAAACAACACAGGGGTGAACTCAAATCTTGTGCCCGGTTTGAGGGTTCTCCCTAATATTGCCCTCCTCTTTTCCCTCTTCCCTCTGGATTTACCTCACCCTCAAGCCACCAGTACACCCACCCTTTGCCCACTTTCTTCTATCATGGCTTCTTTCTTCTTAGTGACATCTTGCCCACCATCCTTTTTCCGTATCTACCTTTTCAGCACCTTCCGCTATCCCCACCCCCATAGCCTGGGTTCGCCACTTCCCCTAGCCCTACAGCTCATCCCCCTCAACCCCAGTCTCCTTCCCTCTCATCACAAACCATAGCCCCACCCATTGTCCCCCACACACACAGCTGGATTCCTGCGCATATGCATTTTCTCTGGACCCATCAACTCAGCTTCAGTGCCCCCAGCACTGCCTCCGCACCCCAGTCGCCCAGGCCACTAACTGGGTGAGAAACCCTGGCTTCCCCCCCACCCCTTCCCGGATTTATGAATGAGACCGGATGCAAAGCTCACTGAGTCACCCAGCAACCAGGAGATGGGCAGGAGCAGAGAGAGAACCAGAAATGGCCAGAAAGAGAGGCCGAGAAGGAGATGGAGGCAGAGAAAGCCAGCAACCAGCAACCGAAAAGATGCAAGGAGCATTTCATTCACAAAAATCAAGGCTGCTCCCGTTGGTCTCAGTTGAGGGAAGCCAAGAGAGATGGGAGGGGAGTTAATGATCCATCCCCTCACCCCCACCCCCATCCTTCAGAAACATTTTACCCCGCCCCCAGGTTAGGGGATGTAGCCCTCCGCCCAGCAATCAGGATTACCATTCAACCCAACTGTCCCCAGGCTCATGGACCCTGAAGTCCCAACCTTAGGAACCCAAGCAACGAGTTTTAGCCCCTTCCCCCACCTGCAGGATGTCGGGTTTCCCCAGCCGTTTAGGAGGGGAAGGGGCGGCCACAGCGCCCCCAGCCCCCTTTTCTCAATGGGATGGGATTTTGTGAATGAGCAGTCACGTGACACCGCTTCCTTTGTCCTCCCGCCTCCCCCAACAACAGGTGAAGCAGGCAAAGAGGGCAGGGGTCCCCCCCAAAGGCCTAGCTGAGATAGGGCACTGAGCTCTTGGGGTGTCCTATGTTCCCACACATCTATTTTTCCGGGGAGAGTAGTCATCAGAGTTCCTCAATGGCGAGGGTCCACGACAGAATTTTGTGAATGGGGCATCCTCTGAAGAAGTCCAGGACCCCCAAATGGAGATTGGTACCCCAAATGGCTACCGCGTAGTTTGGTGCCCCCACCACTGTTGTTCTCCCAGCCTGTATCTGCGGGGCGCAAGGGTGGGCACTGGGTTACAGCTGCGATCCAGGCTGCCCCCTCACCTTGGCAGGCGGTCTCGTCAGCCCCCCGCCCCCTCGCCACTCTGGGCACCTGCCTGGGAGGCTCCGGCCGGGCTCCGAGCGGCGGCGACACGGCCTCCTCCTCCTCCTGTTCGCTCCCGCTCCCTCGCTGGCTCCGGCGGCGCTGGAGACGGGCACCGGGAGCCGGGGCGAGGGGGGAGGAAGGGGGAACCTGGAAGACGTGTGTGGGGGAGGGGGCAGTTTGGGGGAGGGGTAGAAGCAAGACGGGCGTACATGCCCGCTGGGTCCTAGAGCCCGGCTCCGGCTACAATGAACATCTCCTATAGCCCCCATTTTCTCGGGACTCAGAAGGGAATCCCCACTTTTCCACTTATCTGAACGATTGGTCCCTGATGATGTGAGAAGGGAACAGAAATAGACCCTAGTCCCAGGGTTCTAGAGAGAAGGTGGTCCACCGTCTGGGCTCTGAATAGGAGGGGCGGGATGCCTGGCAGGGTTCGAAAAGGGGAGGGGCCTGGGAGCCTGAGTAAGGAGGAGGTTTGGACATTGAAGGAACTGAGAGGGTGCGTCACGGAAGGGGCGGGCGCGTGGACCTTCGGAGCTATCCGAGGGAAGACAGGGTCTTAGAAAGAGATGCTGCCTGGACATATATTTCCTTAGTGGCAGATCAAATAAGAGGCCCAAAAGGAGGAGCTACGTAGCAGTGTTTGCCATGGGCGGGGTCCGGGGAGGGGCTTAACAGAGAGGGTGGGCATTATAAAGGGGTGGGGCTTAACGAGAAGGGGCCTACCTACCCACTATGAAGATGTTCCTGTATTTCTAAGGTGATCCAGGTTCGAAGGGCTGCGCTCAAGCTGGCTCGCAGGGGGCGGGGCCTCGAGCTCGGGGCGGGGCCTAGATCTCGGGGGTCGTCCCCGCTGTCTCGCTCACTTACCTTCACCCGCACATCCGTTCTTTTCGGTTATTTTCTGCTACGGCCGTTCCCCGCCCTGCCTTGGGCCCACGGGGCAGTGATCTGATCTTTGGTCGGCTGGAGGAGTCGGTGAGTGGGGTCCACTTAAGAGGCGGAGCCTGGGCGGAGCTTGTGGAAAGGGGTGGAGCCTAAGTTAAAAGCTGTCACAAACGCCAAGCGGGAAAAGTTTAAGAGGCTTGAGGATTTGCTGCTGGCTGAGAAGAGGGAGGGATCCAAATGATCGACAGAGAGAGACGGTGGGTGATCGGAGGGGTAGGACTGAAGGACTAGGGAATTAATTAGACCACAGTTCCAGGTATTTGTTTGGCAGAGGAGGACCTGATCCGGGGCGGGGAGGGGCAAGGATGCGGCCGATTCTTGACAATCGGGGGCGGGACTAGAGAATGGGGCGGGGCCTGGTTAGACTAGTGATGAGAGAGAGGCGTGGATTCATGGTTGGCTACTGGGCACAACTATCATTACCCGTGTGGTTTGAAACTTTCAACAGAAAGGCTGGCGAGACTGACTCCTGAAGCCTGGAGATCCCGGGAGTGACAAAAGTGTTAGGGATATGATCTAAACAGCCAAGGGATCAGGGTTGGCGCCTTTGTACATTAAGAAGTTAGGTTCGAAGAGTAAGAACCTCAGCCTTGAAACCATGGGGAAGGGGGCGTGACCATGACGAATCGGAGAACTGAAGACTTAAGAGCCGGGGGCTGAGAAAATATTGGAGGATAGGGCAGACCAATGCAGACAGGGGCAGTCCAAGAACAGCCTGAGCCGTGGAGTCCCTGCAGAACCCGCCAACTGACTGGTAGAAGTTTTTTTAACCACAGTCCCCGGCCTTCTTCAAAAATGGGGAACGTGCAGTCGGAGCCATCAGCGGGCGGGGGTTCCCGAAAAGAGCAGGCCTCAGACCGCGCCTCCGACTCCCGCAGGACGCCTCTGGTGGAACCCGAGGTGACCCCCTCATCCCCTGCCATGCGCCTGGCTCGAGGGCTGGGCGTCTGGTTCCCTGGCAGTTCCGGACCCCCGGGACTCCTGATACCCCCGGAGCCCCAGGCCTCATCCTCGCCCCTGCCCCTGACCTTAGAACTGCCCTCGCCAGTGACACCCCCTCCAGAGGAGGCGGCGGCGGCAGCGGTCTCCACACCACCCCCGCCCCCCGTGGGGACTCTGCTGCCCGCGCCATCTAAGTGGCGAAAACCCACGGGCACAGTGCCTCGGATCCGCAGTCTTCTGGAGACTAGCCATCGTGGTCAGGGTGACCCTCCGAGCCTCCGCCCGCTGTCACCGCTGCCCCGGCAACTGACCGAAAAAGAGCCGGTCCTGAGGGCCCCAGCCCCACCTCCGACGCCCCTGGAATCTCGGAAACAACTACCACCAGCACCGTCAACTTGCGACCCGCAGCCCCCAAGCCGCAGAATCACTCTGGCCTCGTCGGCCACAAGCCCCACAGAAAACCAGGTCAGACACAGCAGCGAGGGTCAGGCGGCCGGGGAAGCCCACGGAGGGGTACCTCCTCAAGCCGGAGAGGGCGAAATGGCTCGGTCCGCTACTTCGGAGTCTGGCCTGAGTCTGTTGTGTAAAGTCACCTTCAAGTCCGGGCCCCATTTGTCCCCCACATCGGCCTCAGGCCCCTTAGCAGCCAAATCCTCACTCGGGACCAGTGGTGGCGGAGGACTGTTTGCCTCTTCTGGGGCTATCTCTTATGCTGAGGTCCTGAAGCAAGGGCCCCAACCTCCTGGAGCCACTCGGCCTTTGGGAGAGGTCCCTCGCTCAGCTCAGGAAGCCGAGGGTGGTGACGGAGATGGCGAAGGGTGTTCAAGTCCCCCTCCGGTACCTGCTCCCCTTGCCCGGGCTCCACCGCCACCCCCTTACACCACTTTCCCAGGTTCAAAGCCCAAATTCGACTGGGTGAGCCCTCCTGATGGCACTGAACGGCACTTCCGATTCAATGGGGCTGTCGGGGGAATCGGGGCACCCCGAAGGCGCACGACCACGCTCTCAGGGCCTTGGGGATCCCCTCCACCAAGGTCAGGTCAGACACATCCAACTTCAGGGCCGCGGAGGCCCACACCTGCCTTGTTGGCACCACCCATGTTCATCTTCCCAGCGCCAAACAATGGCGAGCCTGTTCGCCCAGTGCCTCCAAGTCCGCAGCAGACACCTCCTCTGCCACCACCACCGCCCACACCACCAGCCACGCCACCACCGGCGCCGCCACCCACACCACAGCCACCAGCGCTCCCAAGGACGCCGATACTGGAGGCCCGTCCACCTACCCCAGGCCCTGGCCACTTAGAGTCAGCCTCGGCTCCCACCCCTCCCTCCACTTTATCCCCGACTGCAGCTGCCGACCAGGTCCCAGCCCAGACTCCAGCCCCAGGCACATCCCAAGTTCTAGCAACCACCACCGCTGAGCTGTCACCGCAGATGCCCCAGCCCAAGATTCGTACACGCAGGAAGAAAGGTCCCCGAGCGGCCCGAGGTGTTATCCGTGAAGGGACTTCTGGAGATGGCCCTCGAGAACCGAATACGGCTCCGGTGACGGACGGCAGCAGTGGAGGGGGTGGCGGTGGTAGCAACGGAACCTCCACAGCTGGGGCCGCTATCAAGGGAACAGCACGGCACTGGCCGCCTTTCGAGGTGCTGAATTCCTGTCCCTGCAAGTGCTATTGCCGCCATCAACGACGCCACCGTCGTCTGCCTCGCAACGTGTCTGCCTGGTGAGGGAGATGGGAAAGTGGGAAGGAGAGGGCACACTCCATGTCCTGCACCTATTTACCCTGGATGGAATAAGATTACACGCTTTGGTGTCTTGACCATAGGCTAACCCACAAGCCACCTCTCCTCAGTTGAGCCCCAGAAGTCTTGGCCTTTAACTGGCCTTAGCTCAACCCCTTGGTATTCTGGATGCCAAGCGACCCTTGTTCTTTATTCTATAGCCTTCTTGCTGACCTGACCCCATCCCTGAGGGCAGTAAGGATGGTTTAGCAGATTTGGGGTGGAGTAATAAGCCCCCAACCCAACTTCCCTGGTCCCAGTAAAACTCCCAGTATCCCACACCCTTTACAACTCCCTTACCCACTCACGAGACCAAAGCTTTGGCCACTGCTTTACCATGAGTGACACTGCTCTTCTCCACCTTTGCTATTAAGGCCCTGGATTTGGTTGCCAGACCTGGCTATAGATAAAACCTCCTTTGGGGGTTTAGGGCTCCTCACACTCCTTCCCATTCTATATGGATGTACCTCTGCCCCGAATGCCCTTGGGAACCTATGACGGCCTTCAGGGGGAAGTGAAGCCACAGAGACCACACAAGACAGACCCTGTCAATTCATCTTCCCAGGCTGAGTACACCCACCAACCACCTGAGTGAGCCACCTTGGGTGGCCACCGTCAAGCTGGCTGGCTCCCTCGTAGCTGGCCTGGAGCACTACGACTTGCAGGCCACCCATTCTACCTGAGTGCAACTGCCCAACCCCCTCTGCCTCACCCTCCTTGCCAATAAAATACCCAGTCTACAAGTTGCCTAACTGCCTGTCCATTACCACCAAGGGGCAGGAAGGATCCTAATTAAGGTGGCTGGCTCAGGGCTGGGGTATTGTTCTCCTTCATACTACTAGCGCTGTGGCTGAGCCAAGGTCACGGGTCACTCTGGAGCAGCAGTGAGGACAACCAACTGGACAGCTTTCTTGAAAACCCTAAACCCTGAAGGTGGCTTGGAACTTCAAAAGCAAGAAACTGGTCTAAATTACTATGGTTGGTTCAAGGAGACCAGACTGGATATACCAGAGGGCTCAAACGGTAGCCCACAGACAAAGTCAGTTTCATGTCTCATTTTAATTATTTAATCCATGGCCAATATTTTTTAAAAACTGAGACACACAGTGCTTTACTGGAAAAATCTAGACCCCTGGCCCAGTACCAAAATGCATCCACAGCTGGCTAGAAGAGTCCCTCAATCTGGGCCTGTGCTCTTCTGTGGGCCACTGGGCATCTTGCTTAAAACACAAAGCAATGACAAACTGGAAAGCACTCACCCAGGGGACCCAAAGCCCCCCCCCAAACTCCCAAATTCTCCAGGAGCAATTATCCCCACCATCCCACAGGAGGGCCCACAAGAGGTCAATCTGCCTTTATTGACGGCCAGCCTATACTAGGTTTGTTGGCCAAGGCTCAGACAATCATTTCCAGCTGCCGGGCATATTCGATGACCTGTTTGGCCAGTTCAGTGGAGGGAATAGTGCTGTCTTCTGGCTTCTGCTGCTGACTGGCAAAGCTGTAGTAGCTGTTAGGGCCCAGCACCCAACCTCGCTGAGGAGAGAGAGACGAGAAACAGGTGGGTGACTCCACAGGTTACACCCACCCGACATAGCCACCTCCTAGTGTACCATAGCTCCTTTCCTCATGGATTACTGCCACTAGATTTACTCTGTGCCTCAGTTTCTCCATGTTTGAGATGGGTACCATAATCCTCCTCCTCTATGGGTCTAGAGGACTTAGAAAGCCTCTAAGCAAAAACTGTATTTGATCCACAGTGAGAAGTTGGCAGCTGTCTCCATCACTCCTCACATTCTCCCTTTGACAGTCTGCTCTTGAGCCTGATGTCTTAGACCACTTGGCCAGCCTGAGAACCTCACAGTCTGCAGTAAGAGTCAACATTCCTAGGGCCATTGCTCCACTCAAATGAAGCAGTGTAACCATTACCAACAAGTTGTTGCTTCTAAGGAATTCTTAGGGCAAACACAAGATGCAGAGAATTCCGTAGAGCTGGAGCCAGGTGCTGTGCTAAGCTCCACACATGTCAGACTCTAGCCCCTCCTCTCTATGGAAAAGCCAGCAAGGTCAGAGAGGCTGAGCCACTTGCCTCAGGGTTTAGTCATAGGCAGTCTTTGTTCTGCTAGTGTCCCCCTAGACTATCCACACAGTGCACTGACACTGTTCAGACAGGGAACAATACTGTTCCCCCCACTCTGATCCATAATCCCTTGTCCCACACCCCAGCCACCTTCTTGGCATAGTCTGTCATCTTTTTGGGTGTGCTGAAGAAGAGGATCCGGGTAGCCTCAGCAAAGAGGATTTTCTCATAGGCCTTCTCAATGCATCCTGCGATTTCATCCCTGTGGGAAGGTGATAGTTCTCATTACTGGGCAGACAACCTCCCAGACCCTGTCTTCCAATGACTAACTCCAGTACTAAGGGCTTAGAGGGAGGGAACTAACTTGACCAGTCACAAAGCAGGCAAGGGCCAGAAGGGATCTCAGTCTCTGAGTAAGTCTTTTCACATAGGAACCTTCACGGGAACACATGCACCCTTCTTCAGATGGCTAGAGGAGGTTCTTTGTATAAACGAACAAGAAAGCTTGTCTAGCCTGCCTGAGACATGGGTTCTCCCCAGCACCACATAAACTAGGTGTGGTGGTGCAAGTCTGTAATCCCAGCATGCACCATGGGAGGTTGAGACTCAGCTACATGAAAACCTTTCTGAATACCCCATTCCCAGCCATGGCTGAGAGGGCAGCTCAGCAGTAGAGCACTCACTTAGTTTGCACAAGGTTCTGATTCAAGCCTTAGAGAAAAGGGGGGTAGGGGGGAGAGGGCAGGGGATACACTAAGAGAAACACCAGGGCATCAAATCATAGGAATCAGGCAGTGTGGCATCTAGGCATCTAGGGGACGAATAAGGACAGGAAGTCTGGGGCCTGGACCCACATACCTGATAGTATCCAGCAGGATGTCAATGAAGAAGGTATAGCTTTCGGCGGGGATGTTTCCCTTAGCCAGGAACACCTTGTTGTAGCTGCCCTCCATGAGGTACTGCCAAGGCCAAGGTAGAAGAGGAAGAGGACGGAGGTGGCACAGGCTTTCCTTGCTCCCTTGGTGCCTCCCAATCCCTGCTCTAGCAGAACACCCTCTGCCACTTAGCCCACCCATCCCCAACAGACTGGGTTCCTCCTCTTCCAAGGAGCCCTACCTAGCTTACACACTCAGCCTGGCAGCCTCCTCTAGACTGGCATCTAACCACCTTCTATTTATCGGGGGGAAAGAGGTGTATCAACCCCGGCTCCACGCCACACACACCTAAACTGCTGCCCCCTCCGGCCACTCTGCCACCCTCCTCACAACTTAGTCCTCTGGAGGCCCCAGTACCTGACACAACTTCCTAACCTCAGCTCCAACAGCCTCACCCTGACCTTACCTGCCTTCTTCCACTGTCTTCTTTGCTGTCCTTTAAATATGGCAGCAGCTTTGAGCCTCAGGACACAAACCGACTCTGCCAGATGACCTCTTAGCCCTTTCAGACCCTCTCTGACCCTGCCTAGGTCCCCATAACACTTAATATCTTACATACCATACAGGAGACTCATTCTTTTGGTACCTACCTACCTCCACACTTCACGAGTCTAGATTAGGGGTTTTATCTGTTTGATTTGCCTTAACATGAAAACCTACCCTGGTGCCTGGCACCTATCTGTTTTGCTGGTTAAAAGAGTTTGTGGATTGAAAATGGCTGATCATTCTTCTGGGAAACCCTCCCAAAGTCTGAACTGGTACCACCCACCTCATCTAGGATCTCCCTTCCCCTGCCCAGCCTCACTTGCTCAAGGGACACAGGGTGTTTGATGTAGACATTGGTCTGGATGTCCTTGGCAGGCAATCGTTCTAATTCTGTGTGGAACTCAGCCACTCGGTTCTGAGATAGCAGGAAGAGGAGGTTGAGGCCCAGGAGTTGATGCATGTAGGCTGACTCAGGAAGCTGTTCCCTGTAAACAGGGGGCAGGAAGAGAGCAAGGTTAATAGGTACTGGGGAGCGGACCAGGTCCTCCATCTACCTTCCAGTATTCTTACAACTACTTGCAAGAGTTCAGACAAGTTAGGTACAGAGAGGCAAGGAAAGCCACAAGCCATATGGACCAAGCATATATGGACCAGAGTGATGCAGCCTATTTCCCATCTGTTAAACAGTTGTCAGTAGGTATCCACACCATAAAGGCATGTACAGGAAATAAAAGCGAATTAAATGGTGTAACGTAAGTAAAGCCATAGTATAGTATCTAGAGGCTGGATAAGCACAATGTTTCCCTCAAATGAACACAACTGTTGGTTCCATCGCCAGCACTTCATAAACAAGACATGGGGGTGTACACCTGAAATCCCAGCCACTGGGAGGTGCTGGTAAGAGTATCCGAAGTTCAAGATCAGAAGGGCTGCTACTCAGCCAGCGTGGCGCACACAAGACAGTCTCAAAAAACAACAGCGGGGTATGGTAGCCCATGCTGTTAATCCCAGCACTCAGGAGGCAGAGGCAGGCGGATTTCTATGAGTTCCAGGCCAGCCAAGGCTACACAGAAAAACAAAACAAAACAAAACAACAACAACAACAACAAAAGCAGCAGGGGGCAGCACTACATGTAATCTCCAGGCATAGGCAGGTAGACCACCTTGAACCCTGTCTCAAACAAAACAACCAGCAAATTGTGAAGCAAAGCAGCCCTCTGTTGGCTGTTATAGACACGTCAGCTTGAGAGTCGAGAATGAAGGTAACACACAGCCACACTGGGTAGAGGGGAAATAGTGTGGGACTAGATAAGGGAAAACAGAGTGGAGGGGCTGAAGAGATGGCTCAGCAGTTAAGAGCTCTGCACTTTCAGTTAAGAGCTCTGCACTTTCAGAAGTCCCGAGTTCAATTCCCAGCACCCATGTGGCAGCTCATAACCATCTCTAATGGGATCCCATGCATTCCTCTGGTGTTCAGACATACAAGCAGATAGAGCACTCATCTACATGGAAATACATAAAACTAATTAGAAACTTACAGAAATAGACTACATAAACCCAGTCTCAAGATCTCTAAGTTAATCTTCGGGCCCTCCGGCTTCTGGGGACAGAGCTAAGAACAGCAATGGTTCTCAGGTAAAGAAACCAATTGGAGAGAGCCAGAGAAAAATGAACTACCAAGGAACTACCCACCCCTACTCCAGTCCCCCCCCCTAGAGGGCCCAACCTCACTTGTAATCAAAGTAGTAGCATTTGAGCTGGGCCATGTAGCGCTCGAAGGAGGGAATGTCTTTGCATAGGATGCTCCACTGGGCCCCGATCTCCAGAATGTCACCTGTGAGTAAGGGGAGAGGGGCTCTCAGGTGGTGGCTGGAATCCCTCCTGGGATCATCACTACAGTCATTCCTACAATGACTCCAGGCCCATCACCCTCCACCAACCCTAGTGACACTCACGGGCCAGAATGAGCTGCTGTTTAGTCAGTTTGGTCCCCGTGGTTGGCAGGAAATTGAGCTCCAGCAGAACCAACTGAGGGGGGAAGGAATATAGATTACTTACTTGCTCTGGACTTTTATGTTCCTACTTGGAAAAATGGAGCTTACAAGCATCCTAACCCACACAACTGCTCTGAGTATTAAAGGAGTCAGTACTTGTAAAGCATTCAGCACGTGGCCTGAGAGTACCAACTGGATTACCTCATCTTACAAATATTAGTTACTCCACTGGGAAACAGGAGGCACTTGGTGCCTGACCCAGTGGAATCATGGGGTGGGGAGTCACCCATGACCTTAATTCTTTCTGTTGCTATTTTTGGCTTGTTTTAGGTTTCTGTTTTGTTTGAGACAGGATCTCTTTAGGCAGGACAGTCAGGTCTAGAACTGGAGCCCCTGGTGTCAGCCTCTCAAGTGCTAGGATTACAAGTGTGGGACAATCATGTCCAGCTATGATACTCAGTTCTGGGAAGACTTTCCCCACCACAGTCAGCCTGAGAAGAGGTAACAAGGAGTGTGGGGCACTAATTTTCCCCTTCCCCCAGTCCAGCCCAGACACCATCCCTTGGTAAACTTAGGGACCTAATACATATTTTGTTGTTGTTTACTTATTAATATGTATATTTTTGAGACGAGGTCTATGTAGCCCTAGCCTCCTCGAACTCGCTATTTTAGACCAGGCTGGCCTTCTACACACCTGAATGTGTTTACAACCAAAACTCAGTGCTCTTCTAGGTTCGTTGCGGCCTCAAACTGTTCCTGTTGCCCCTCTTCTTCACACAAGTGTTTCCTCTCTGCTCTCTCTCACAGCCTACCTGGGCTTTATCTACCACACATTCCCTCAACGCCGTCATCTCAGCTTTATTCTTTTCACTATCTCCTCGTTCGTCAGTGTCTGATCCCATCTCTGCCTTCCTCCAAGGACCAAAGCTCCAACCATCTCATTCGATTCTGCCAGAATCAATCTTTCCATCACTCCCTCCCTGCCACCTTAGGGGCCGCGTTTGGTCGGCTCCGGCCGTCTCTCCCTTCTGAGGGAGGCACACCGAACTTCGCTCTTCCCATTCCTTAGCCCGCTCTACTAGCCTTGAGCTCCCGTCTGTCACGTTCCCTCAAGCACTAGGCATCTAGGAGCCGGAGACCCCTTACTTTCAGACGGCCCAGCTCTTCTCCACATTTACTAAGATTCGGGCTCTTCCGGTTCCACTCGTCCTTGAGTTGCTCGTACATGCCGGCCGCTGCCTGTAAGATCCCGCCCGAGGAGGCCGCGGGCCCGGAGCCGGAGACGTTGGTCGACCCGTTCATCGTAGCCGCCGCGGCCGCCATCTTTCGTGATGCGGCAAACCGCCGACGTAACTTACGGCAGCGACGCCGAGCAATGGTCTCCCGGCGGAAATGAGGCCGGGAGGTGGAGCCCAAAGCTGGAGGCGGAGCTACGACTGCCAGCTTTTGTCCCCCGCGGGAGGAACGCCGCAGCGCTCCTCCCGGCGCCTTCGCAGCCCGGCCCTTAATGAACATGCCACAGTTCCACCTCTGCTGTCATTCAAAATGGTGAAAGGAAGTCAGTTTGCTCCAACTGAAAACAATACCCACAATGCCCCGCCCATTCCCGTAGTCACCATGGCCGCCCTTGCTTCGGCCTGTGGAATTCCCATCTTAAGAGTACCGCCTCTAGGCCAAGAGGTGGAGATGTGGAGCCATTTGGAAAACTGTCAGGTGTCACTACAAAGACAAGCTGTGAGAGGACTAGCAGGTGGGATTTAAAATTAGGGCGCTCGTGTTTATCAGAGCATCATTCTTCCACATTCTTTATTTTTTCAGACTCTTTAAAAAGGTGTCTTTATTTTATGTATATGAGTACACTGTGACTGTCTTCAGACACATCAGAAAAGAGATTCTGATCCCTTTATAGATGGTTGTGAGCCACTATGTGGTTGCTGGGAATTTTAGTCAGGACTTCTGGAAGAGTAGTCAGTACTCTTAACCACTAAGAGTTCCCTTTTTTCTTATTTTTGAAATTAAAATATAATTGCAGACCGAGCTTTGTGGTAACATAAATCCCTGCCAAATTCACAGCCTTTTGTCTCATGTATTCTGTTATATATTCTTAAATTTATAAATGCAACCCGCTTAGTCCATATAATGTTGCTCGCATATATGTGATCTCAGGACTGACCACCTGTTCTTGGTTATCAAATTGAGGGGTTCTTTCCCTGAGGAAACTGTTGTGCTTTAGCATCCTTAGTTGCCTGTGACTATCTAAAGGCAGGGCTGAGTGAGATTTTTCCCTTTCTTGTTAGCATGTCTACTGATGCCCTCCTTGTTAGGTCTTCTTGAGACAGTAATATCCTGAGACTTCCCTGGCATTTCTAAAGGCCTTCTATATGTTTCTTCAAATTTATACGTAAACAATTTAAACATAAATGTATGAACTATTTACAAAAATCATATATGCATATGGTTTAAATGTCACAAAGAAGCAGAGATTTCACCATTTTTATTATTATATTATTATTGTTGTATTTTGGTTTGGTTTTGGTTTTGGTTGAGACAGGGTTTCTCTGTGTAGCCCTGGCTGTCCTGGAACTCACTCTGTAGACCAGGCTGGCCTCGAACTCCGAAATCCACCTGCCTCTGCCTCCCGAGTGCTGGGATTAAAGCCGTGCACCACCACTGCCTGGCTCTAGAAGTCTTTCATTCTTTAAAAAAAATGTTTTTGTTTTTCAAGACAGGGTTTCAACCAGGAATTCTTGTTTTTTAAGAAAAATAAAGATTATGTATTTTATGTGTGAGTGCTCTATCTGCATGTACCTCTGCAAGCCAGAAGAGGGCATCAGATGCCACTGTACGTGATCATGAGCTACCATGTAGTTGCTGGGAAACCAGGACCTTTAGAAGAACAGCCAGGGCTCTTAATAGCTGAGACATCTCTCCAGCCTGAGAATTTTTTTTTTTTTAATAAAGTCACTAATTTACTTTTGCGAGGGAGACTGCCACAGCACTAGTATCAGAGGACAAGTTAGGAGAAATGTTTCTCTCTTTCAATCATGCATGTTCTGGCAATCAAACAGGTTGCCAGAGTTGGCAACAAGTACCTTTACCTGAGTAGCCATCTCACCAGCCAGAATTTCCCAATTTTATCCAACATCCACTTCTTCCATGGATACATAAATATCACCCCCAAAATATCCTGAAACCCGCCCCCAAAATAGCCCATTATTCTCAAGATGGGGGGGGGGTGCTTGCCTCTGCCTCATCTGTGCTGGGGTTAAAGACCTGGGCCACCATGCCCACCCATCACGTTGTTCTCTTTCTATCCTTTAATCCTTTCTTCAGAGCTGCCATTGTGCACACACACGCAAAACATTGAGGTGGCATTAGGAATGGCTCCTAGCTCCGCCACTGCCCTGTGATTGGTACAGTGGGGACCCTGAACTGAGTGGCTGATACAACTTGTGGCTCACCCCCTTCTTTCTCTGAGCAATATGGTGCATGGGATTGCAGCCTCCAGGGGTGAAAATGGAAGGCTTGAGGTCAGAGTCCACATTCAGTGCTGAAACTACAGACTTTGGGCGGACACTAAGGGGCCAGACCTGAAGCCTCTGCTTCCCACTGAGGAGAGTGTGCTAGGGTAAGCCGTCTCAGGGTTTGGGAGATGGAGAAGCATCCGCGTTTCAAAGTCACCCCTTAGTCATACAACCAGTTCAAGGCCAACCTGAGCTACATGAGACCTCAGTTCCAAGGAAAAGAGAGTAGGGGAGGGAGAGCGGGAGGAGACATGGAGGAGCAGGAGTGGCTCAGCCACTAAAGGCTCTTGACGCTCTTGGAGAGGACCCAGTTCTGGGTTTCCAGCTCCCATATGTCCTCTTACTGCCACTTGCAAGGTCAGTTCCAAGGGGCCCAGTACCTTTTTTCTTGTCTCCACTGGTACTAGGCACCCATGTGATGCACATAAACATGCAAGTACTTGCACATACAAATGAAAATCATTTATTAAAAATAAAGGGGAGGTTGGAAGGAAAAAAAACCACAAAAGCCTGGCTCTCGGACGCATGTTTGGAATTTCATCATTCATAAAGCAGAGACAAAAGAATCTCTGCAGGTTTTCTGGGCATGAGTGGGGGTATTTTTCTTTTCTTTTCTTTCTTTTTTTTTTGGGGGGGGGGTTGGGGTTTTTTTCAAGACAGGGTTTCTCTGTGTAGCCCTGGCTGTTCTGGAACTCACTCTGTAGACCAGGCTGGCCTCAAACTCAGAAATCCACCTGCTTCTGCCTCCCGAGTGCTGGGATTAAAGGCGTGCGCCACCACCGCCTGGCTGAATCTCTGCAGGTTTAAGGGTAGCTTGGCCTATCGCTGCTCTTCTACATGACAAGACTTTTAAGAAGAATAAGAGGAGGAGGAGGAGGAGGAGGAGGAAAGGAGGAAGAAGAAGAAAAGAGGAAGAGGAAGGAGAAGGGGAAGAGGAAGAGGAAGAAGAAGAAGAGGAAGAGGAAGAAGAGGAAGAAAGGGGGTACTGAGATGGTAAATGTGATTGCCACCAAGCATGACAGCTTGAGATGGAATTCTGGAACTCTAAATGATAGGAGGAAATCTATTATTGAGTTGTTCTCTGACCTCCATATGCATTCTGTGGCATGTATGTCCACCCCCTGCTCCAAACACACACACAATAAATGAATGTAATGAAAAACATCAACCATGTCATCATAAATTATCCCTTCTGTGTAGAGAGCTCAAGCATAGGGTTGATGGCTTGCAACTGTTACAAAACACTTTCATTTTCCCTGAGCCACTAGGTAGACACTGGTTGATATAGTCAGAGCACCAGATAGTTAGAACATGATGCAGGTCACAGACAGGACCCGGACAGTAGAGAGGATGCTGTAGCCTGAGCTGAGCTGCTGGGGTGGGTACTCAGGTCAATCTGCGAATAGCCATCTGGAATGATGGCAGCCATAACTGCCTGTTCTACAGCCACTCTGAATAGCTTCTCCAGGAAATCAAACTGTTGAGTGGAAATCAAAACTTGAAGTGGGAATTTCTGGTTTCTTTGGAGACTAAGTTATGTCATGTGATGTTTTTCTGGAAACTGTCTTATGAGAGCATGCTTTCCTGAAGCAGACATGTGGGAGGATGTTTTGCTGAGAACAGATGTGTTTTTCTGGAAGCTGACTGGAAAAAATGGCATGTAATGTTTTTCTAGAGCACCACTTGGGAGAACATCTGATGTTTCAAAAGGATATAAATATAACCCAACATACGGTGAATGATGCTATATGGTATTGGTTCGCCTTGCCACTCTTTGCTGACATTGGTCACTTTGCCTTCTTCGCTGATCATAGTTTGTCATGACTTCATAGAGAGAAACGCACCAAAGAGCTTTGCATGATATACCAGCAGCTTCTTGCTTCGGGCTGGTCGGCAGAGCCTTGGGGTTTCTTCTGGATTGAACTGAGGTTGCTGATTCGTGAATAGTGTTTGTGAGTGGATTGAACTACCACTGCTGATTTGTGTGAACTGAACTGCTGATATCCTGACAACAAGGATTGGAATCACCCACAAAGAACTTTCTAAACAGACCCACATACACCTTTGTCCTATTAACCTTTCCTTTCCACTCCCTCTGGCAGATGGTGGGCTAGAAGGGAGGTTAAAGCATTTAAGAACCCTTATTAAAATAGGTTCTGAAAAACCTAAGCCTACAAAAGCTTTACAACTGCTTCCAAGCACCTGTACCAAGAACACACTTGACTTTTTACAAAAGGTTTTTTGTTTTTGTTTTTGTTTTTAGTGCATTGGTGTTTTGCCTGCGTGTTTGAAGGTGCCAGATCCCCTAGAATTGCAGCTAGTTGTGAGCTGCCATGTGGTTGCTGGGAATTGAAGCCAGATCCTCTGGAAGCGCAGCCAATGTTCTTAACCACTGAGCCATCTCTTCAGCCCCTAAGATTTATTTTATGTATATGAGTGCTCTATTTGCTTGCATACCTACATGCCTGAAGAAGGCATCAGAACTCATTATGGATGCCTTCTGGGAATTGAACTCAGGACCTCTGGAAGAGTAGCTGGTACTCTTAACCTCTGAGCCATCTCTCCAACCTTAACTTTTAAAATTATTGATGGTTTAATGGATCTTTCTCTTGGTTAGTCCACACTAGCCTAGAAGTCACTAAGTAACCCAGACTGGCTTCAAACTCAGAATATTTCTGTTCTCTCGGTCTCCTAAGTGGTCAGATGACAGTATGAGCCACCAGACTAGCTAGCATCATTTTGTTGTTTGTTCTAATGGATTTTGTTGTTGTTGTTCTGTTTTGTTTGGTTTCAGACAGGGTCTATATAGATCTGGCTAGTCTGAAACTTGCTGTGTAGACCAAGTTGACCTCAAACTCAGAGCTCCACCTGCCTCTGCCTCCTCTGTTGGGATTAAAGGCATGTGCCTTGCTTAACTTAAAGCACAGTATTAGTGTGCACGTGTGTGTGTGTGTGTGTGTGTGTGTGTGTGCACATGCATATGTGTGCACATGTTGAGGTCAGAGGACAGCTTCACATAGTCAGCTCTCTCTTTAGACCTTATAAGTCCTAGGGATCAAACCCAGGTTGTCAGGCTTGGGAGCAAGCTCCTTTGTCTGCTGTGCCATCTTAAAAATATAAGATCCTGTATTTTTGACAGTTAACTACAGCTGTGCTGGTACAAATCGAGCAGACATGAGCCTTTCTGAGGACTCAGGACTGATTCTGAAATGAGGCTTTATTAGGATCTGAATGAGACATGAACATTCTAGAAAACCAGAAAACCCTGGGTAGGTAGCAGGCTGCATTTCTATGAGGAGAGGCCCAAGGGTCTGTGAGGAAGTGTACAGACCAGAGATTCAGGCCACCTATGCTCTCTTAGCGTGAGCATTGTCTTCTTTGGAGCCTGCTCAGGAGGGACCCTTGAAACTTCCCTCTGAGCTGTGAGACTGGAGGCTGAAGCCCGCAGTGGAGGTGGCATATGTATAATAGGACTCTGATGCCATGATGTTGTTAATCCTCCAGCGTAATGAGGTCCAAGCCTTCACTATGTGAGGCCACAGGAGGCAGAACAGGATGTAGAAGATAACCATGGCTAGGAAGAAGCTGGAAGACACCTGCAAGCCCAGTACAACAGTCACAAGGGGTCAGGGTGAGGGTATAGTAGTAGGTGAACCCCTGCCCACCCAGTAGGAAAGCCTTTGGCTGCCACTCACAATAACAATGAAGGAGGACCGTTTGCTGCTGAGTGGTAGCCCATGGATGTGCAGTACAAAGGTGAGCTGGTAGTCACAGTATGTGCTATTGTCTACACCTCTGGTGAGGGAATGGAGTCCGGGATTGAGTTAATTAGTGAAGCATCATGCCAAGGAACAATCCCAGCACACTGTATCCCCACCCCCAACACACAGTTAGGCTATGTGCCTGGCTTACCTATTGCTCACTAACAACTTGAAGAAGAACTCGGGTGGATAGATGCTTTGGGGGATGATGTCGTAGCAAGGGGAGTTCTCCAAACACAACCACCTACAAGTCCAAGTGTAGGCAGGTGTAGCAGCTACACTCAGGGGAAACACTAGCTTCTCTAATCTGCCTGCTGCTTGGGGACCATGGTGCTTCAGACTGAACCTAGGGCCTCATGAGAGTTAGCAAGCACTCTATTGCTGGGCCAACACACAACTCACTGCAGTGGTGCGGGCAAGTGTTCTCCCACTGAGCCACACCTCCGGTCTCCGCCTTCTCCAGCCTACTCTAGTCAGTCAGACAGTGAGGCTGTCTGAGTGTCAGCCATCAAACAGGCTGCTCAGTTGCTGCCTGCTGCCTCTACCTGCCAACTGATCCAGATGTTGGACTAAACACCTACTGTGTGCCACCTTCATCCCACAAGCATGGTCTGACACAAGCTACGTACAGACTGACTCATACCTTTTCTCACTAATTCCCTCTTGACCATTATTCAATAAACCCAGACTGAACACTGTCATAGGTGCAGTTGGTTAATTTGTCCATCTTGAAGTGAAAGTTTCTGGCTATATCATGTGATGCTGAAGCATTTGAGAACCTTTATTAAAAGTAGGTTCAAAAAAAAATCTAAGCCTACACACTTGCTGTCTTGTGATTTTTCCTTTCATTGAGTTAGAAACGGTTTTCAAGCCCTTGAAAGGACACACGAGGTCCTCACTTGTTAGCATCTCACTTAGCTGTCAGTGAACGCTGATCATGTGTTAACTTGTTCATTCTTTTTTGTTGTTGTTTGTTGTTTGTTTTTGTTTTTGTTTTTTTTTCGAGACAGGGTTTCTCTGTGTATCCCTGGCTGTCCTGGAACTCACTCTGTAGACCAGGCTGGCCTCGAACTCAGAAATCTGCCTGTCTCTGCCTCCCGAGTGCTGGGATTAAAGGCATGCGCCACCACTGCCCGGCTTTGTTCATTCTTCATTTTTAAAAAAACGTTATATTGTGTCTATTCAAAAAATGTTCTAGAGAGACAGGTCCTCCAGGAGACAGTGACAGGCTCTGAGTGGTCAGAACTAAAATGTAAGGAGATAATGCAGGCAGAGGGTCAGGGAAGGGTGAGGAGGTGCAGGCAAAGGCTTAGAGTGGGAAAGGCATGTGGGACTTCAGAGGAATTGACTGCCCATCTTGAAAAAAAGGGGGGGGGGGCTTGAGAAATGGCTCAGCAGTTAAGAGCACTGACTGCTCTTCCAGAGGTCCTGAGTTCAAATCCCAGCAACTACATGGTGGCTCACAACATCTGTAATGGGATCTGGTGCCCTCTTCTGGTGTGTCTGAAGACAGCGGCAGTGTACTCACATATATGAAATAAATAAATCAATCTTAGAAAAGAAAGAAAGAAAGAAAATAAAAGAAAGGGCATGGTTAAGCCCTCCTGAAGGAAGGAGCGTGTGATCTAAGGCCTGAAGGCAGAGTAAAAGGCCCCAGGCTTCCAGGAGAACCTCTCTCTACAAAGGATAGCCCTCCTTTGGAAACACAAATACAATTAATGTGACTATCTGGGAAGCCTCTCAGAGACAAGCACAGTGGGCCAGAGGGATGGAGTGGGGAAAAGCTTGTGCAAAGGACATATCTATAATTCCCACATTTCAGAAGTAGGACAACCATAATTTTGAGAACAGGAGCAGCCATATAGTGAGACTCTGTGTAAAAGAAAGATAACAGGGTGGGGGTGTGGGGGATGTTGTTCAGTTGGTAGAATGCTTGCCTGGCATTCTCCAAGCCCAGGGTTGGAAACCCAGACCCCCAATAAACCTGTGTGGGAGACTCAGAGGAACAAGGTCATTCTCAACTACATAGTGAATTCAAGGCTAGACAGAGCTCTCGGGACTTGAACTCACTCAATCCCAGGGCTCTCATGGGACATTATGTAGAACTTTTTGTCTTCAGTGGTCCTTCTGACCCTTGTTTTCCAGATGAGGCTATTCGTTCTATGCAGGGCCATACAAAGTCAAAGTGGGTTGAAAGTGGAAACAGTTCTCAGCACCTAGGGGTGGGGACCAAGTGGGCGGGGCAGGATTGTGGGATCCTAGGCATTACTGTCTGAGGCACCTTGAGTGTTTGCAGTTTGCAGAAAGAGTCCCCCTGCTTAACTGATCAAGTGGGAGGGGAGACCCTACAGACCAGACCCGCCAGCTGTGGACTGGGGCCCCCAAGGGATTACGTGTCCAGCGGGCTGTTGTAACGGAAGATTTCTTCTTCCGTGTAGTCTCTGATGGTGTCCATCGTGAGACCACCGCCCACCACCTTCAGCACATAACTGAAGAATGCAGAGGTAAACATGGATCACTTAAGAGTCTTGAACTACCCATCTCACTCTCCACTGTCAAGTACCCAAAGCTGGTGACCAGTCTGTCCTCACCTGCCCAAGAAACTGCCAGAGTCTCCTGTCACCAAGTCTTGGACTAAGAAGAAGGGCTGGAATACTGTGGATTGAAGGAAAGCAGGGGAGGAAGACATTAGCTTTGTTTGAAGAGGGAAGGAAAAGGAGTGGAGGGGACTCTAGGTTAGAGCAAAAAGCGCTGGGGCTGTGGCGGGAGAGGATGGATGAGTGAGGGAAGGAAAACCGGCCAGGACCGGTGGGCGAATGGATGGAACACACAGTCACGGAAGAGGAAGCACGGCATCTCCGGGTCCTTATTCACACAGTCGAAATATTGCTTGTTTATCTTCTTGGAATGCAGAATCGTGTGGGAGACATCAAAGGCCAAGCGCTTGCCAGGTGGACAGCCAATCAATATTCTTACCATCAGGAAACCCTGGGCAGGAAAAAAGAGCTCCTGCTGGGGAGTGGCCATATTGCTTTGAAGGAGCAGAGGGAAAACCACCCCTCTAAAACCACACAGTGGCACCCCCTTCCCCCACAGACCCCCACCCTCTTCGGCATAGTCGGTTGGCCACACTGCAGCCAATTACCAAATTCTTACCACCTGCCTGCTTTTCCTTTCCAGTGCTAAGCTTGGAACCAGGGCCTCTTTCAAGTGTCAAGCAAGCACACTACCCTGAGCTACACTTCCAGCCCTTGTTTGATGTTGCTTGTTTGCTTTTTTTTTTTGTATGTACTCCTGAAGGCCACAAGAGGGCATCTGATCCCGTTACAGGTGGTTGTGAGCCACCATGTGGTTGCTGGGAATTGAACTCAGGACCTCTGGAAGAGCAGTCAGTGCTCTTAACCGCTGAGCCACCTCTCCAGCCTCCCCCCTCTTTACCGCTGTTGTTGACTTTAAGAAGCATTTTATTGACTGTTGAGAGGTCATGCACTATTCGTTGATCATAAGTCATTTCCCTTCATCCCTTTAACTCCCCCAGGCCCCATCACACTTCCCTGCCTCCAAACTTCGTGGTCTTTGCAGCTGCTGGAGGCAGAGTCTCCTTGTAAAGCCCTTGGTTGGTCTGGAAATTACCACCTAGACCACCCTGGTCGCCAAGTCACAGAAATCCTCCTGCCTCTGCCTCCCAAGAATCGGACAGATTAAAGGTGCTGCATCACCTGGTCCTTGGTTTGTGAGACAGATCCTTCTGTGGCCCAGACTGTCCTTGACTATCCTCTGCCTCCATAAGAGTTAGAGGTATGTCCCACAATGCCCAGTATTTCTGATAAATGTTCAGGTATTGGGTATGTTCTAAGAGCTTAACATATTTTCTTTTCTTAGTTTGCTTTCTTTCCTTTCCTTTCTTTTCTTTTCTTTTCTTTTCTTTCTTTCTTTCTTTCTTTCTTTCTTTTCTTTCTTTCTTTCTAAGGCAGGGTTTCTCTGTGTAGCCCTGGCTGTTCTGGTGTTTCTCTCTGTAGACCAGGCTGGCCCTGAACTCAAAAATATCCTCCTGCTTCTTCCTCCCGAGTGCTGGGATCAAAGCTGTGTCCTACCACTGCCCGGTACATTTTCTTAATTAAACTGTGTGAACTGTATGAGCCCTGTATGGTACAGACCCTGTGTGAACTGTATGAGCCCTGTATGGTACAGACCCTGTGTGAACTGTATGAGCCCTGTATGGTACAGACCATTAGTGTGTCCCATTTTGCTGAGCCCTGAGATGAGAGGCGTGTAGCATCACCCTAGGCAATATCCTCCCCCAGTAGGGATGTCAAGCCACATGTGATGGGAAGTACCTGTTATTCCGGCACTGAGGAGGGTGAGGCAGGAGGCTCTGGGATTTGAGGCCAAATCCCAGTGTTTTATATATAGCATGACACTGTCTCAAACACCAGAAATTAAAACAGATGACAAGAGTGAGGGACAGCCAGCTGTGGCGGTTCATGCTATAATCCTAGCATTTGGGAAAACAGTGCAGGCCCGTAGCTGTGAGTTTAAGGCCAGTCTGGACTATGTAGTGAGTTCAGGCTTCCCTGGGTTACAGACTGAGGCCCTGTGCAGGGGTTGGGGGTTAGGCTTAGTATGGCAGCTCACACCTGTAATCTCAGCACTTAGGAAGCTAAGGCACAGAAGGTCGGGGAACTCAAGGTCATCCTTAGCTATGTAGCAAGCCTCAGCTATTTGAGACCCTATCTCAAAAGAAAGAAAGAAAGCAAGCAAGCAAGCAAGCAAGCTAGGCAGAGAAAGGTGAAACCGAAACAGGTAGGATTCATATACTGCTGGCAAGCAACTGCAAAGCCACTGGTACCTGCACATCCACAGCTCCAGCTCCTCCTCACATCTCATAGATCTGACTTTGGACTATAATCATTAGAAGGAAAATGTGATACCCAAGGGAATAGAGCCCAGAATGAGTACCGTGGGTAACGGACACGCCCTCCCCATTACATTGTCTTTAGAATGAAGCATCTCTCCAGACCCATTTGGGTCTAGGTCATGACATCCAGAGAGTGTGTGTGGCCTGAGCTTGGTGGCTGCTGAGTAAGTACCTTCCATGCCAGGCCTGCATTAGTCACATCACCCAGCAGTCAGCACTCACCAGGAGACCGAACAGGCATCTAAGATTCAGTCTATACAGAACTCATCTTAGTTGATGGACTTCCATTTCTCCCAGATGTTCAAGTGAAACCTTTTGGTCCTAGGCTGTGAATGTAGCTTGACCCTGTAGAGCACAGGCCTATAATTCACAGTGAGGTGCTAATAGTATGGATGAGCCTCTCTGCCTGCTCAGTGTTGGAACACAGGTGTGCCTTCACCATATCTGGTTAGCTTTCTGGTTTTAGCCTTCAGAATTGATCCAGAAGGCTGGCACAGGGCTCATCCTACAGTAATGATTAGCAGGTTTGGGTCCCTGCATTCTACCTCGAGCAACACAAAGAGGAATTCAGCTAAGAAGGCTGAATAACTGCAAGTTTGAAGCCAGTCTACAGAGCAGAGTGAGACCCTGTCTCAGAAAGAAAGAGAAAGATCACACCTAAAAACCTACTGTCTTGTCTCCTCTAAACCTCGACTTCCTTCCCTTACACTTGTTTCCTCCTTTAGCTTTCTAGAACTCTCTCTCTCTCTCTCTCTCTTTCTCTTTCTCTCTCTCTCTCCTTTTTATCCAGAGACAGGGTTTCTCTGTGTAGCCCTGGCTGTCATGGAACTCACTCTGTAGACCAGGCTGGCCTCGAACTCAGAAATCCACCTGCCTCTGCCTCCCGAGTGCTGGGATTAAAGGCGTGGCCACCACTGCCCGGCTCCTCTTTCTTACTTGTATCCAGCATACACCCAGACGTGAACAGCTTAATCTCTCTCCTTCCATCTTTACGTCTTATTCATCCTGACTCAACCAAGTTTGTGCCTTGTTACTTTAGCCCAACACAAGCCATCTAAGGAGTCTGTGCCTATCACAACTGTCTTCTACTTCCTGGGTCATTCCAAATCAGGAAGGAGGGGCCCCAAGGTGAGTTTGCTAGTGGGTGGACAGGGAAGTTACAGAGAGCAAAGACTCTATCTAGGCCTTCTACCACTTATGAGCTCTCTGGGTCAGTCTGCGTTGCTCTAGGCCTCAATGACTAATTTTATGCTAGAGGGACAGTACCTGTGTCAGCAAGAGAACGAAGCCAAAGGAAAGAATGCACAACATTTGAGTCTAAAAACAGAACAACGTGTGAGGGTTGGGGCATCTTAGTGGCAGAGTGCTTGCTTGCTCAGCACTTTCAAAGGCCTGAGTTCAAACCCTAGCATTGGACATTTCAAATAAATAAATAGATAAATGAATAAAATTGGTGTGCAGCAGTGTGTCATTGCAATTGCAGAGGGCCTGGGGTTTGATCCCCAGCACCCACATGACAGCTCGCAAACATTTGTTAACTTTAGTTCCAGGGGATCAAAAAGCATCTTCTGTCCTGACCTCTGAAAGCACCAGGCACACAAGTGGTGAACAGCCACACACAGGCAAAGTACTCACACACATACGTTCAAAGTCTGAATAGCTTTACAGTGCTCCCAGGGCAGCAACAGGAACCAGCCCTCTGGGGACTTGAGCCAACCCTCCACCCCCAGTACCAGACCCAGTACCCAAACTCCAGTACTCGTAGGCGTGTCTCAATGTATGTGGTTTGGAAGCATTTCCCAGGACCGCCCAACATCTGTGAGGAGGAATCAGTGATTGGAGATCCCAAGGGCCAGGGTCCTCTCTGTGTAACCCTCCCCCAAAACTTGGACCATACCTTGACCATCATGGAAGTCTTCTTGGTGTTATGTCCAATCTTGCCCTGTTCAGAGCAAGTCTTTTTGTCCGTGATTTTAACCTGAGGAAGAAAGGATAGATTAAAAGAGAAGAATATCCAAATCTGTCCTAGGATCCAGAAACAGTCAAAGACCGGATAACTGGGACTCAGAGTAGGGTAATAAGATCTGTGGCTGCTGGGCAGCGGTGGCACACGCCTTTAATCCCAGCACTCGGGAGGCAGAGGCAGGTGGATTTCTGAGTTCGAGGCCAGCCTGGTCTACAGAGTGAGTTCCAGGACAACCAGGGCTACACAGAGAAACCCTGTCTCGAAAAAACAAAACAAAAACAAAAACAAAAACAAGAAAGAAAAAGAAAAACAGATCTGTGGCTTCCCACTTACAGTGCAGAGGACCAGAGGGACTGCAACCAAGGCCCCGTAAGTCCTCTCTGACCTCCTCACCTTGAAGAGCACTACGTTGCGATTAAGAAGGATCTCCTCAGTCATAGTTCCTGAAAGGCACTGAGGATCCGCCAATACCAAAGCCAGTGACAGCTTCTTATCCACATTAATAGTGGCTCCTGCAAGGGTGGGGGTGGGGGGTTGATGCCTGATACCTGTCTCCCCAGAGTATTCAAGCCTCATCCCTTAAGGCTAAGTAGGCCCCGAACATAGACCTTGGCTATCAGAGCTCGTGAAGGTGTCCTCATGCGACGCTAAGACCACACTGAAGCTAAACCAATTGCCCTTGTCTAGGAAGATATGATCAGGCATTTGGTAGTCACTAGAGATGTTGTAGAGCTTTTGATAGGAGTTCATGTTGATGTATATGCCTTCTGCCGCCAGCTGGTTGCTGAACAGGTAAAAGAAGTAATCCTGGATGCATAGGATGGTTAGCTAGTAGGCGCTGGACGGAGGCACGCATCTCAGTGCTGCCCCTCCGCCAACTCCCAACATGTCCACCTACCTTGTACATTGCTTTGTGTTGCCACCAGCGCCAGGTGGGATCATGCACTGGGTCTGCGTAGGGCTGTGGGACCGGTCAGACACCATGAGGTGACAGTGAGGAAGGAAGCAGACAACTCAGGATTTCGTTTAGCTCATAGCCCAAAGTAGGAGATAATCACCCAGCCCACCCTAAAACTCGGCTTCGTGGGCCTCTGTGGGGTGGGTAAGCTTGTAGAGGCCAGAGAAGGACCTTGTTTGTGTTTCCAAAGAAGCCACCCAGGGTGTTCACACTGAACCCTGGCCTGACCTGACTATCCTGGCTGATGAGTCTCACGCTTCGGTCTCAGTGCTGGAATTCTAAGCCCAGCCCTCCCAACCAGCTTTTTCTGTGGGTGCTGTGATGGTCATGTTTTGCATATCAAGTATGGCCTCAAATTTAAGAGTTTTGTCCGTCTCTGCCTCTGGGATAACAGCGTCCACTGTTATACCAGGTTCTTTTTAAATTTTAATTTTTTTTCTGGAAGAGCAAGGCCTCATGTAGCACAGTCTAGTCCTGAACCCCTATCTTCCTGCTGTGCACCTCCCAAGTATTGAGATTACAGGCATGCAGCAGCATGTGTAATCTAAATCTGCCTTCCTGGTTTTCAGTCCTAAGAAACAATTCAAACCTGTCCTGCCTCCATCATCACATCTTTGAATTTCAGGTTCCACTCTAGCTGCAAGAACCCCTCAAACTCACCCCTACAGAACAGTTCCATCTTCAGTGCCTCCAGGTGCCCACCTTTTCATACTTGGAGTGCAGCCACAGGAGGTAATAGACAAGGCCTTGATAGACAGCGAGTGTGTTATTGTTGTGGAAGCCCAGCGGTTCAGAGACCAGAGGTGGTAGAGCAAGGTAGCTCTCCTGGCGTGTTGCATGGTGGTATTTAGGCACATCAATTAGATGAACCTCCTTGAAAGGGCAGATGTGGGTGAAGTAGAGTTTCTTGTAGTTCCTGAGCAGCCATGGGCAATGACATGTAAGGAGAGGTAAGTTGACAGTTCTTCGGGAACATACCCAGTCTGCATTTCCCACTTTTGAGTTGCTGATTCCCCAAATTTAACCAGGCCTGTATCAAACCCAGTTCAGTGCCCTTGTGCTCAGCAGCCTCTAGACACACACACACTCTGTGGCTGTCCTTCAGACCACAGCCCACTCACTCCCTTCCACCCTTAGTCCTCATGTGCTCTCTAATTGATCCCTTCTTCCTCCACCCCAGCTAGGTTGTTTGTCTTAATTCTACCTCCACCTCCAAGCTGCCTTCCTGGTGGCCCCGTCTGCAGGTACCCTGAAGCCTCCCCTTCTCTCCATATGGTATTACTATATAATCTCGACTGCCTTACATATTTGAATTCCTTAACCTCACAAGCGCTGAAACCACAGATCTGGGCCATTTCTGAAGTCTGTCAATTACACAGTAAGGCTCCCCCCAGCACTTGGGAGGCAGAGGCAGGTGGATTTCTGAGTTTGAGGCCAGCCTGATCTACAGAGTGAGTTCCAGGACAGCCAGAGCTACACAGAGAAGCCCTGTCTTGAAAAAAACCAACCAACCAACCAACCAACCAACAAGCAAAACAAAACAAAACAAAAACAAAAAACAAGTAAGGCTCCCATGTCTCAATTTCACCTCACCCTCTGTTATGGTTTGTATTTGCTCAGCCTAGGGAGTAGCACAATTAGAAGCACAACGGCCCTGTTGGAGTGGGTGTGTTACTGTGGGTGTGGGATTTAAGACCCTCATCCTAGTTGCCTGGAAGCCAGTATTCTGCTAGCAGCCTTCAGGTGAAGATGTAGAATTCTCAGCTCCTGCACCAAGCCTGCCTGGATGCTGCCATGTTCCCACCTTCATGATAGCAGACTGAACTTCTGAACATATAAACTAGCCCCAATTAAATGTTGTCCTTCATAAGACTTGTCTTGGTCATGGTTGTCTGTTCACAGCAGTAAAGCCCTAACTAAGACAGAAGTTGGTACCAGGGACACGGATATTGGTGTGTTTGGCCTGTACATGCTTTTGTTTGGAATGTGGAGTTTGGAACTTTGGATTTGGAAAGCAGTAGAATGCTTTGAGTGGAACTTAGTAGGCCATCCTAATAGGAATCTGGAAGACTTTGTTGCTGAGGGTGACTTGAACTGTGGAAGCCTGGCTCTACAGGTTTCAGAGGAGAATAATTTTAATATGTGGCCAAGAGACTGTTTTTGTGACATTTTGATGAAGAATGTGGCTGGTTTTTGCCCTTATCTGAAGAGTCTACCTAAGATAAGGTAAAGAGATTTATTTTAATTTTATTGACAAAGGAAGTCTAAAAAAAAAAAAAAAAATCCCATCATAGACTTTGTTCTTTGGTTAAGTCTCATGAAGATCGTTTTGAACAAGCATAGCAAACTTAGGAAAAACATATATGATTTAAATATTAAAGGGGCACCAGGAAGTAGAGTGGAGCTGAATCCTATCTTCTAGGGCATGGTAGATTAAGAGAGTAGGACTTTGGGCAAGATCCTATCCAGCTAAACTTAGATCCAGGCATAATGGTACACATCTTTAATCCTTGGAGATAAAGCCAAACAGATCTCTAAGTTCAAGGCCAGCCCAGGATAGAGCAAGTTCTAGGTAGAAAAAAGCTTAAGTCCAGGTGGGATACACACCTTTAATCCCAGCACTGGTAAAGTTGAATGGGGAATGGGGGAGGCAGGTATGTTTGGCCTCAGCAAGCAGCGGAACTCAGTAGTTTCGGACATTTGGTGCTGGCTTTAGAGTCAAGAATAGAAGGGACTACTGGGACAATTGATGCTGGTTAACTGGAGCTAAGAATTTAGTGGTGATTAAGAAGAGACCATCATCACTGAGGTGAAATCTTCTGGAAAGTGTTTTCTGAGAGCACAAAGAAGCTGTGTTCCAGAGATAGCCAAGGTTGTACCTCATGCTGCAGCTGGACTTGGTAATGTGTAAGAGTCACCCAAGTGGTACTGGTTTTGAAGGCATGAAGGTGTCATGAAGAGGAGCTGAGGCTTGGCACTGTGAGAGGCCATAGAAGGCCATTGGTGAAGGTGCAGCCCCAGCTGCAGTTGACAGCCCAGGACTGAAGGGGTCTTGGAGTTGAGGCTTGGCACCATGAGGAGAGTCTATGAGAGGCTATTGATGAAGCCTTGTTGCAGCAAAAAAACTCAGGATATTGGAGATGCCAGTACCATGGGATGATCACTAAGAATAGCAGCAGCAATGGAGTGGATCAACCTGAGCTTAGAGTGCTACATAGGGCAGAGCTGGAGAAGTGACGCCAGCCAAAGAGGAACCCAGAAGATCATGTGTGGATCCCAGACATTGGAAAAAGAAGCTGTAACATTGAAGTTGCCTTGGAGACCCCAAGATGTTTGAGATGCCAGGCTGTGGAACATCTGCTGAGGAAAGCTGCTAACAGGGAGTAGAACCAGCCCAGGAGAAAGAACTTTGTTGCAGTCAACAAAGATGAAAAAGGAGTTGAAGATCTGAAGACCACTTTGACATCAGACATGAGATGCAGAGTTTATAGTTTGCCCAGATGGTTTCCTATCTTGCTTTGGGGATTACAGTTAAGTGATTGGATGAATCTCAGAAGAGACTTTGAACTTGGACTTTTAACATTGTTGAGATTGCTGTAGACTATGGGGACTTTTGATGTATTTTGCATTTATGCTAAGTTTAAGTATGGCTCATGTGTTTGAACAAGCCTGTGGGGGCCAGGGAGCGGAATGTGATGGTTTGTATGTACTGGGCCCAGGGAGTGGCACTATTAGAAGGTGTGGCCCTGTTGGAGTAGATGTGGCCTTGTTCAAGTAGGGGTATCACTGTGGGTGTGGGCTTTCAGACCCTCATCCTTGGGGCTGGAGAGATGGCTCAGCAGTCAAGAGCATGGGCTGCTCTTCCAAAGGTCATGAGTTGAATTCCCAGCAACCACATGGTGGCTCACAACCATCTGCAATGGGATCTGATGCCCTCTTCCGGTGTGTCTGAAGACATGACAGTGTACTCATATATACATAAATAAATGTTAAAACAAAAACAAAACAACAAAAATAACAAAAACCCTGCAAAAAAACAAGCCAAAACAAAACTTCTAGCTGCCTGGAAGTCAGTCTTCTCCTAGCGTCCTTCAGATAAAGATGTAGAACTCTTAGCTCCTCCTGCACCATGCCTGCCTGGATGCTGCCATGCTCCCACCTTGGTGGTTATGGACTGAACCTCTGAACCTGTAAGTTATTCCCAGTAAAATGTTGTCCTTATAAGAGTTGCCTTGGTCATGGTGTCTGCTCATAGCAGTAAACCCTGACTGAGACAGTCTCTAACACCCTCCCACTTCCTCCTCACCCTCAGGTCATAGCTCCCCTCCTCCCTGATGCCCCAAGCACTTCAACTGCACCTGTGTGCCATGATGAGCACCCATCCATCCCCACCACCAGGTTATCCTGAGGGTGGCTTCAGGTCCCAGCCCTGAGCTGGGAGTCTGAGACAGCATCGTGGGCCCAATCTTCTCACCCTTCACTTTGCACTTCGAAGGGTTTGGGCAGGTCATACTCTATCACCGTTCCCGCAGGCAGGAGTCTCTTGACCAAACGTTCTTTCCCGACATCAAAAAGATAGACCAGCTGGGGCCAGAAGCAGGCATGTAAATGTGTGGAAACCTCCTTTTAGCTCCCAACCTGCTCCCCATCTCCACCCTGCCAGACCCTTCTGACACCTCAAAGAGCTCCCCATCCTCATAGAAGAGGGTGACCAAGGACTCATCCTCCGAATAGAGGGTAGACCTTTGCATCTTCTTCAGGCTACGGTAGGTGCTCCAGCCTTGGGATGGGACCAACTGGTATACATCATAGCCACCCTCCAGAAAGAACCAGATCTGTGGATCCAACAGTATGTGTGGGTGGATATATATATATATATATATATATATATATATATATATATAGAGAGAGAGAGAGAGAGAGAGAGAGAGAGAGAGTCTTCAGAGACAAGGTAAGCCTCCCTACTCCCCCACTCCACTGTGTCCTTCCAAAGGTGAGCACTCTTTTGGAAAAGTCTCCCACCCCCTCCAAGTTCCAGGAGCCTGTTAGAAATAGTGCCTCCTACTGACCTGTATCTTGGGGGTCCCTGAAGGGCGTTCACCCTGACAGGGCAGGAAGATTTGGAGGTGAACAAGGAGGGCTTAGGGAGAAAATCAGGGTATCTCACCTCATCATCTTCTGTGACAACAGCCATATATCCTTTGTAAGAGTTGAGCATGTATTTGATGGTAGACTCCTTGGGGAAGTCGGCCAGAAAAATGAAGTTTTCCCTATTGTAGCTGCAGGGGCAGAGGGAGGGAGCTCTGAGCATGGGGACATCTGGTGTTCTAGACACCTGTTTTTCCCATTAATCCATAATACAGCAAATAACCATAGACTGTTAGTTCTCTGACACTGTAAACAATAGCAAAGGGACCCTGTGACTGTGGCTTTAGCCTCCACTGTGCATGAGAATGTCCTTGTACTTGTATCTCTCCATCTCTGCTTTTGGGGGGACCCCAGGAATCAGCTATCTGGCCTAGGACAGTAAAAATACTACCTTGCCTAGAAATGGGGTCCTAATGGCAAGCCCTCTGAGGCCTGGATCCAGTCATGCCTGCCTGAAGCTAGACATTAATCTTTCCATTTACTAGCCAGTAGATTCTTTGTGCTTAAGTGATTTTTGAGTTGGGTTTCTTTTAAAACCAAATGCATCAAGAAAAAGCAGTTTGCGAACTGCTCATGAAGATGGTATGGGGCCCCTGGGTTCCTGAAGAATTAGAGGGTAGATGGGTAGGCACAGCTCTCAAGGGTCCTCAGAAAGCACCTCCTATTGCTCACATGTGTCCAGTCCAAAAAGTTTCATTTTACCAGGCAGTGGTGGCGCACGCCTTTGATCCCAGCACTCAGGAGGCAGAGGCAGGTGGATTTCTGAGTTCGAGGTCAGCCTGGTCTACAGAGTGAGTTCCAGGACAGCCAGAGCTACACAGAGAAACCCTGTCTCAAAAAACCAAAAAACAAACAAACAAACAAACAAACAAACCCAAAGTTTCATTTTACAAAAGGGCTCCTGGAGCTGGAGTGGGGGTGACTCTGATCAGAGTCCTCATCTAGAGTCCACTAGTGAGGGTCCAGGGTTGTGGCTTACCAATGGAGTACTTTCCTAACCTTAAGACAGACCTTGAGCTCCACCCTAGTGACTGGGAAAAAAAGCCAATTGAAGGCTTGGAAAGATTGCTTACGGGTTAACTCCCGCTTCAGGGTTTCTAGCACCCTCTTCTGGCTTCCACAGGCAACTATACTTCTATGTGTATAGTACCACCACACAGACACACATACATACACATAATAAAATAAAATAAAACTTTACTGGGAGTTATGGCATAGGCCTTTAATTTCAGCATTGGGGAGGCAGAGGCAGACAGAACTTTGAGTTTGAGGCCAGCCTGGTCTACAGAGTGAGTTCCAGGACAATCAGGGCTACATAGGTGAGACCTGTCTCAAAAACAAACAGATTAAAACTATTTATATAAATAAATGTGTGCACGCACGCGCGCACGCCTGTGTGCACCTGGCCCCGGGGGGATGACTGCCTACCTTTGCAGGATGAAGTTACCCCAGATGTATAGCATGTTGTTAAATGTGTTGAAGAATAAGCCCTTGGGTACCATAGGAGTCGTGGTGTAGGTCTCTGTACCAAGGAGCACCAGGAAGTCCAGTTGCTTAGCTGACCACAGCAGAGGAGACGGGAAGGCAGGGGAGAGGAGAAAAGTGCTCACCCGGTCTCTCCCTGGCCACTGGCCACCCTGGAAACCACCCTTGCCCTTTGGCCCTACCTTCAGGGATAAACTGTGGTAGTTTGTAGAGAATGTCCAGAGTCTTGAACTCTAGAGGTAGGAACACAACACCCTGAAACCTCCAGAACTCTCCTGATTCCCCAATCTTACAATGTCTGTAAGCAAAGCCAGAGTTACTATTCTCCAGGCCTCATATGAGACTCTGCTGGCAACTGAGCATGGTGACTTTTTAATCCTGGCACTCAGGAGGCAGGAGCATGTGGATCTTTTAGAGTTTGAAGACAGCTTGGTCTACATGGGGAGTTCAAGGCCAGCAAGGGCTATATAATAAAACCTTGTTTAAAACAACAACAAAAATAAAATAAAATAAAATAAAATAAAAACCCTACCCACCTTAAAGAATCTTCTGGTTTTCCATTTAAGATAGAATACCTTCCTTGATTTGTTATTTTTACTTTATGTGAATGTGTAGGTGTGCATACACATGCTTCAGCAACAGAAGACAGCTTTTGAGTATCTTCTTTCTTTCCACCATGTGGGTCTTGAGAATTAAGCTTAAGTTAATAGGTTTGGTGGTAAGTGCCTATACCCACCGAGCCATCTTGTTGGCTTAGAATATCAAAATGCAAGTATGTGCATACACACACTGGGGGTCCAGTTGGGGATTCTTCCTCTATTGTCCTTTTTGAGACAGTTTTTCTCACAAAGGGAACATAAACCTGAACCTCCTTGTGGACCACAGGGCCTTCCAGATGTGGTTCTGTTCCCCTCTGCAGGCTTCCTCCTCGTCCTCTCCTCTCTCTCTCTCCTAGACATGCTGGCTTCCCTAGCCCACTGTACACCTTATCTAAGAGTGTCGTGTGTTGGGTGGACATACAGTCCACAGTCCCAGCTCCCGCATGTTCCCTCCAGGCAACTGATTTACCTATATTAAAGTTGACTAGGTAAAATTGGCTGTTGTCAACTTGCACTAACAACAGCAAGTTACTCTCATCGGCGATGTATGTAGCCCAGTCAATGGTGCAGTTTTTACCTGTTGGGGGAGAGCAGAAACCACAGCAGTCTAGACTCCAGCTATCCCATAACCATTCACACCTTTCTCAGAGGCCCACTCCTTCCTACTCCAGATCCCACCAAGCAATGAGTACCTGGTAACTTTTTACATACTGGCCAGTCATCTGGGACCATCTGGAAGGACACGAGGCCACCTGTGGATCAAGTCACATGTCATGCTCAGGCCCTTTCTAGTCCATCAGCACCCCGTTGAGGTGCTCCACACCTTGAATCTCTTAGTCCAGGGGTTCTGGGGTCAGGCCGACTTCCAGCATTCTCCAGCATTCTCACCTTTACACCTGACCTACGGTTTCAAAAACCTTTTCAGATATGGAGGTGTGACCTGTACAAGTCAATCAGAGTGCGTCCTGTGGCTGGGTGACAGAATCGATGTAGCAAGGTTTGACGGTGCACAACCAGTGGTCTAGTGTTTACTGGTAGATCCCATATGGACTCTCCAATGCTGAGCCATGCTTTGGCCCTGTGTTTGTCTTTTTTAGTTCAAGATGGCTTCCAGTTCTTGATCCTTCTGCCTTAAGACTTACAAGTGTTGTGACTACCATCTGTGCACCACCATGTTCAGTGAATTTGTTTAACTACTGTATTGTCACCTGGTCTCATTTAACAGATGGGAAAGTGTGAGGGAACTCCTGGTACTTGGTGAAAGCCACAGGTGTAGGGTTCCATGGAGCAGGCTGGTGGGGGTGGGGAGTATCTTTGTTTTATATGGTTAGTCACTATCTGATACAATAACAGGGGATCATTAACTGCTATTGTTTGTTTTTCCAGACAGGGTTTCTCTGTATAGCCCTGGCTGTCCTGGAACTCACTCTGTAGACCAGGCTGGCCTTGTACTCAGAGATGTACCTGCAACGGCCTTCTGAGTGCTGGGATTAAAGATGTACATCACAACTGCCCAGCTTATCAGCTTATCAACTACTTTTGCTTAAAAAATAAAAAAACACAAACAAACAAACAAACGAACAAAGAAGAAAAAAAAAAAAACCACTATCTTTTCAGCTGGACCTGGCAGATACCGGGTGGGAAACTGAGAAGAGCGTCCCTGAGTGTTGGCGCAGGCCTTTAATTCGACAGGCAGAGGCTGGGAGAGCTTTGTGGATTTGAAGCTAGCTTGGTCAACATAGTGAGTTCCAAGAGAGCAAGCTACATGCTAAGATCCTGTCTCAAAAAACAAACAAGTAAGCGATGCGGAGTGAGAACATGTGAGGAAGGCTATGCCTGTGGTATGACCTCTTGACTACCAAGAAATATGGACTGCATGTGAGTGAGCATGCCAATAGTGTTTTATGGGCTCCTTGTTTTCTGTGTTTTTGCATGCCTATATGTATATATCCTATCTGAGTGCCTGCTGCTGGCAGAGGCCAATGGAGACCATCAGACCCCCCCAGAATGTGATTAGGAACTGAGGAGCAGCCAGTGCTCTGAAGTCTCTGGGCCATCTCTCCGGTCCTCCCCTCCCCCACTTTTTTTTTTTTTTTTTTTTTTGAGAAAAGGTCTCACTTTTTAACACTAGCTATCCTGGAACTCCCTACTTAGACCAGGATGGCCCCAAATGCCCACATGCTGTGCACATCCTGTGAGAGTTGGTTCTTTTCTTCCTTCATGTGGGTGGGTCCCAGGGACTGAATTAGCAGCAAACATACCCATTCCCACCCACACGGAGCAACCCTGAGCCTGCCACCTCTTCTGAGGACACACGGCAAAGAATGGGAACCCTAGGTGAGAGTGTAGAGAAATGTCTCCTGAGTATTCAGAAGACACAGGCTTTTACCTGTGATGGTCCCGATGTGAACATAACCCTCATTCTTGCCAGTGGTGAGGGCTAGGATGTACTCAGAACTATTGCCATTGACATACACCGGGCACAGTTTCTTGATGCACTCGCTAGGCAGGACACGAACCCAGCTGCCTAGGGGGTAAGCATGGGGACTCAAAACCAGGTTGGTCAGAATGGGGCCTGGACCTTAACCCTTTCCTTCTGGTCTTACAGAGCCTGCTACCTGTCCTCTTAGTCTGGAGCAACATATCTGCGTAGTGCTGGGGAGGCTTGAGAAAACACCTGTCACTTTTGTCACCTCCCTCCTCCATCCTCTACCCTTGAATTCTAGCTTGTTATGTCTGGCTTTGGTTTTATGAGACAGGGTTTTAACACTGTAGCTCTAGCTGGCTTCAGACTCCACATAAAGCCCAGGCTGCTCTCAAACTGACCATCTTTCCGCCGTTGCTTTCCTCAATGCTGCGGTGTCCGGTATGTACCACTATACTGGAGCTATTCCCGAAGGCTAGATGGGCTCACCTCTTCTTTTATTCCCTTGGTTCTGAACTGTGTGTTGGACAGAGTGAGGCAAGGCTCTTTCAGCTTGCAGCCACTAGCCAAAAGAGGTGTGGCTCTCTGGGGCTGGGTGTGGGTAGGAAACACCAAGCAAGGAGACCAAGAGTTACAGTGAGTACCTGGATACACCTATGTCTGAAGCCAAAGTGCTCATGGACTTCTAGGTCAGGTAAGCCGATCCACAGGCGGGCCCCACTTCTCCTGTTCTGTTTTGCTCCCACCCCCATCCCTGAGGGAGGAGTTGAGGTAGTTCTCACTAAGTTTCCCAGAACTAGATAGTCTCAAGTGCTAGGGTTAGAGGTTGGCAACATCCCTACCCATGTGTGTGCTCCTCCATCTCTAGGGTCTCACATAGCCCAGATTCACCTCAAACAGCTAAGGGTGACCATAAGCTCTTGATCCCCCTGCCTCTGTCTCCCAAGTATTGGGATGAAAGGTGTACACCATGGCAATGCCTGGACTTTTTCCTTTCCGGTCAACATCCTTCTGGGTTTTGTTTCTCTGACACCCACATGCTCCCCACCCTGCTACCCCCAGCCCAGTGTTCTCACTGCTGCTGTGGCTTTTGTCGAAGAGGGTGGTGTAGGTGCCTGTGAAATAGTAGACGAGCTGGTTCTGTCGAATGAAGAGCGTGCTCTCGGTGGCAATGGCGTCGTGGATGGTGGCTGTGAAGCTAAGAATGGGACAGTAGTAGGAGCCGACCCAGCAACTGTCAATACTCAGCTGCAGGGGAGCAGAGAACGTGTGAGCCAGTGTGCGACCTGAGCCTTGGCTATCACTACTATTCTAACTGCTTAGATAGGCACATGACCCCACTCTGAGCATTGTACACAGCCTGGAGTTAAACAGTGTACAATATGTTCTACAGTCCCTGTCTGTGCCCATGTCAGAGTTCTGTTCCCATGGATAGAAAATAGTCCATGTTGAATCTGGAGAGATGGCTTAGTAGTTAAGAGCACTGGTTGTTCTTCAGGAGGACCCAGGTTCGACTCCCAACATCTACTTGGGGCTCATAACTCTCTCTAACTCTAGTTAGAGGGGATCCAGTGTCCTCTTATGGCCTCTATGAGCCAGTGCTTGTGTGTGTGTGTGTGTGTGTGTGTGTGTGTGTGTGTGTGTGTGTGTATGTATATATGTATATATGAAAGAGTGTTACTATGTTGCCTTGGTTAGCCTTTTTATATAGATCTAGATCAGGCTGGTCTCAAACTCACAGAGATCTGCCTGCCTCTCCCTCTTGAGTGCTGAGATCAAAAGTGTACACCAGCATCCCTGGCTCTTCTCCCTCTGTCTGTCTCTGTGTCTGCTTGTCTTCCCAACTCTCTCATATATATGTACATGTGTACATGCACATATATGTATATTTACATATCTATTTCATGTTTTGTATGTGTAGGTGGACTGCCTGATGTATGTAAATCTGGTGCCTGGGGTAGCCTCATGAGGAGTTCCTTAGGAACCGGAGTTACAGACAGCTATAAGTCATCACGTGGGAGCTGAGAATCCAACCTGTGTCCTCTGGAAAAGCAGCCAGTGCCCTTGATTTTTCAACCATCTCCCCATGCCATATATGTATATATAATATTTATCTGTGTATTAAATGACAAGACCAGGCATGATAGAGCACCAACTTTAATCCCAGCTGGGGAGGCAGAGGCAGGTGGATCTATATCAAGCTCTAGGCTAGCCAACGGTGACCTTGTTTTTTTGTATGTGTTTTGTTTGAGACAGGGTTTCTCTGTGTAGCTCTTGTAGTTGTCCTGCAACTCACTCTGTAGACCAGGCTGCCCTTTAACTCAGGGATCTGTCTGCCTCTGCCTCCCAAGTGCTGGGCTTCAAGGTGTTTACCACCACTGCCTGGCGTAAGACCCTGTCTTAACAAAATAAAACAATAACAAAAATGTAATTGGCTAATAACTTTTAAAAATATATGTCATTATAAAAATATTTTTCAGTATATTTCATTTTAAATTATGTATCTCTGTGTATGCAAGAGAGTTTATGTTTGAGTGATAATGCCTGTGAGGCAGAGGCACCAGATCCCCTGCAGCTTGAGTTACAGGTGGTTGTGAGCTGCCAGGTTGGTGCTGGGACTTGAACACAGATCCTCTGGAAGCACAACCATTGATTGCTCTCAACCTCTGAGCCATCTCTCCAGCCCCCCAAGAATTGCATTTTTAAAAAATATTTGAACCTATGCTTCCTAGCAGTACAGTTTTTCTTCAGGCCCTGTTACTGGAGACTGGTATATCTTTGAAGTCCCATTCTGTAGTCCCAGATCTTCATCCAGGGTCTAAGACCCAGCACTGCCCAGAAGCCCAAGCCTGCATCTGCCTGCTATCACTCACCTCCAAGAGAACAAAGTCCTGGAAATTATTGTCTGAAAGCAGGATGATCTTTTCATTATAAAAGCCCCCAAGGATGTACACGGGTGCATGGTTCACAGTGAACCACAGAGGTCTTGATTTCAAATGCCTAAAGGTAGCCGACTTCAGAACACTTCTCTGTCAGGGGAACAGAAATGCCATTCAGCCCTCATCTACCTGATTGTACCTCCATCTCTGGGGCAAGCCAAAGTTTTCATCCTGACTATAAAGCCTCTGCTGCTTGCTGTCACCTCCTCAGCCCTACTCCCCCCCACTCTGTGGCTTGTCTCTAACCCAGTCCCAGCTCTTATTTTCAGCTCACCCCAGGGGCTTTGCAGCAGCTGCCTCTCTTCATCCCTTTTCCATCTTTCAACCCTCCCCCCCCCCCAGGTGAGATTAAGCCCTAGAGTACACTGAGCTCCATCCCCATGATGGAGAAGCATTTGCCAGCTGAGTGAATGCATAGGAAGCTCAGAACATAGGTGCAGGGCTTTGGATTTATCTCAGTGGTGATGTGGCTGGTCTAGCATGTACGAGGACCTGAGTTCAATCCTCAACACACTCTCTCTTACACACACACACACACACACACACACACACACAGACACTCTCACACATACACACAAAGACTCTCTCACACACACACACCACACACACACACAGATACACATATTCTCTCTCTCATACACACACAGAGATACTCTCTCTCACACATACACACAAAGACTCTCTCTCTCACACACAGAAACTCACACACACACCACATACACACATACACACACACTCTCTCTCTCTTTCACACACACACAGAACACACACACACACACACAGAGACAGACTCTCACACACAGACACATACACCACATACACACTTACACAGACACACACACACACAGAGACACACACACACAGAGAGACACACTCACACTGGAATATGGGTGTGGGAATCATGAAGAATGGTTTCAGGTCTCTTTCTCTGGGATCTTTCTGACAGGAGGTAGCCTTGGTGTTCTTGTCTTGGAGTATACACAGCATGTGAGCTGGCTTGGTGGGTAAAAGACACTTGCCACCAAGCTTGATGTCCTGAGTTTCATGATAGAAAGAGAATCAACTCGTGAGAGTTATCTTCTGACTTCCATATGTGTGCCCCACGTGTGTCCTCCACCACAAAATAAAGGTATTAGAAAAGTTGACCAAAACCTTGTTACAAAACACTACACAGGAGCCTGTGAGACAGTCTGGCGGGCAGTGGCTCCTGCTGCCAAGTCTACTGTCTTTGCATTCGATCCCAGGACATGGTGGAAAGAATACAGGCTCCTCAAACTTGTCTTCTGACCTCCACATGCATACCATGGTATAAGCACACCAAATAATGTAATTAAAAAAAACAAAAACAAACTACATACAATCCAATGAGACAATGGGAATGGGCCATGTGTGTGTGTGTGTGTGTGTGTGTGTGTGTGTGTGTGTGTAAGCACCCCTCCCTCTCCAGATTAACTCTGAAAGAGGAACTCAAAGGTACAGTGGGAAAATGGCACCTGGGGCCCGGAGATCAAGAAAGTGCTCTGCAAATGGGATCTGTGTTGGTTTGGAGGTTTGAAGGCCATGTGTGTCTGTTACCCCAGTTGGCAGCCCTCACCTCATAGCCCACGGTGAAGAACTGTTGACCATTTGCATCTCTCTTCAGGAAGCCATTCATATTCACATAGAACCTGCAAGCAGGCTCCAGTGAGGAAGGTCATCTCAGGGGCTACTCCCAGCTCACAGCCACCTTTCCCTGCCACCTCCCTTTTGCTCCCCTGCTTCCTTTGGGGTTCTAGGGGTTGCCTTTCCTCTGAGTGTGCACACTACCAGATACAGCACCTTTTCTTGGGAATGAAGGGCCCTATGCCATTGGTGGAGAGGTCCACGGTGATGACCACAGAGCCATTTTTCAAGGGCATGGGTGTGTACCAGTTCAGGACACACATGGCCTCTGCTGGGCAGTAGCCTGTTGGTTAGATGGGGCACAGAGGCAAAAGGTATTAGAGACTGCCAGAAGCCCAGGTGGGACTCAGGGCACTCCCAGATTACCCATCCCCACCCACCACTATCAATCAGTTTGGCCCACCTGAGCTGCGCATTGGAGCAGCTTCCATCAGAATCCGCAGGTTTTCAATCTTCCAACGGAAGAAATTGACTGAGTTTATGTAGGTGATCGTGACCATGGGCTTCATCCCCATCAGGTGGCCCTTTCGGGCCAGATCCTTGCTATCCTGAGGGCAGAAAAGGCGTAACTTGGTTTCAGGGTCCACTACCTGGAGACCCCTGGAGTAATGTCCTGCACCCTGAGCTGGGTGGACACAGCAGGTTCTCCCCACCATGGAAAGGTAAGAGATCATGGCTGTGCAGCCTGCTGTGATGGCATGTGCTTGTTCCCTGTGCTCCAGGGTGAGACAGCAGGCTCTTTAGTTCAAGGCTTGTCCATGAGGACTCATAGGGAGTTTGTAGTCAGCCTGGGCTATAAAGTAAGACTGTCTCAAAAATAAGTAAGTCAATAAAATCTAGAGGCCGGGTATAGTAACATTCACCTCTCATCCCCTCAGGATATGGAAACAGGAGGATCACCACAAGTCTGAGGCCAGTCTGGTCTATACGGAGAGTTCTAAGTGAGCCAAGACTGCGTATCTGTCTCTTGGGTTTATATTCACTCTTCCAGAATCTGCAAGTACCACACATGCATGTGGTATACAGATGCACATGCAGGTAAAACACCCATAGACATAAATAAAATGTTTTAAGAACAAAAGATTTTGAGTCAAGGATGGTGACTTAAATCTGTGAACCCAGTATTCATTAACAGAAGCAGGAGAATCAGTGCAAGTTCAAAGGCTAGCCTGATCCAAGTAGGGAGTTCCAGACCAGCCGGGGACCCACAGTAAGACACTGTCTCAAAAAACACAAAAACAAAGCTGGACATGATTATACACACCTATATCCCCAGTACTTGGGAGAAGGAGGCAGGAGGATCCTGAGTTCAAGAACAGCCTGTGACACATATGACCCTAGTTCACATAAACATACAAAGCAAATGGTACTTGGGTGACTGCCCAGCCCCTTGGTCTTTGAAGCATAGTTAATCAGCTTTTCTAAGAACAAATTAATACTTCTGTGGTGTTTTATCATGAGTGAGTTATAGTTCAATAAACTTTTGGTGGTATCTTGAGAAAGGATCTTCCTACATAGCCCAGGCTAGACTCCTTTGTTCTGTAAATAGAGTCACACATTGACACTTTTTTTCACTCCCTTTCTTTAGATGTATTTATTTTACTTAACGTGCATAAATATTTCATCTGAATACATGAGTATATACCATGTGCATGCCTGTTGAATCCCCTGGAACTAGGGTTACATGTGGTTGTGAGCCACCCGATCAGTGCTAGGAATCAAACTCAGGTCCTCTGCAACAGCAACAAGCACTCTTAACCAGTGATCCACCTCTCTGGCCCTGCTGTAAGACTGCTTCCCTAGTATGCATGAGGCCCTAAGCTCTTTTCTCATCACGGAATAAAATCAAGTGTGGAAGCCAGGCAGTGGTGGCGCATGCCTCTAAACCCAGCACTCGGGAGGCAGAGGCAGGAGGATTTCTGAGTTTGAGGCCAGCCTGGTCTACAGAGTGAGTTCCAGGACAGCCAGGGCTACACAGAGAAACCCTGTCTCAAAAAAAGAAACAAATAAAATAAATGAGCAAAGGGAGGCCGATTGAAATAGCACGCACCACCTTTGATCCTGGCAGAGGCAAGCAGGTCTCTGTGAGTTCCAGGATAGCCAGGGCTGTGTAGAAAGACCCTGTCCTAACAAACAAACAAACACACAAACCAAAATGGGCAAAGGAAGGTTGGCATACTGGCTCATACCTACAATCTCAGTACTTGAGAAACAGAGGCACAAGAACTGTGGTGAGTTCAAGGCCAGCCTGGGTTAAATAACACTATCCTCTATCATGAAAGAAAGAGGGTGGGGCTGGAGAGATGGATGGCTCAGTGGTTAGGAGTGTGTGCTGTTCTTCCAGATGACCAAAGTATAATTCCCAGCATTCATGACAAGCCACAATGGCTTGCGACTCCAATTCCAGGGACTCGTCACCCTCTTCTGACCTCCATATGTAATCCTACTGCGTGCACATGCATATGCCTATGAAAAATAATAAGATGAATGCTCTTTTAAAAGAAAGAGTAACTACTAATAGACACATGGTTCTCGTGGGAGAATAGGAGGAGCCTTCAGGAGAAAGATAACAAGGTTGGTGTGATGATTTGAGTGACAGTGGCCCCTTAGGTTCCTGTTTGAATGCTTGGTTCCTAGCCGTGGGTCTATTTGAGTAGGGTTACATATGGCCTTCTTAGAGGTGTGTCACCGGGGGTGGTAGGCCTTGAGGTCTCAAAAGTCTGCACCATTCCCAGTTCACTTTCTCTGCCTCCTGCTTGTGGATGGAGGTATAAGCTCTTGGCTGCTGCTCTAGCACATGCCTACCTGCCATGTTCCCTGCTGTGGTGCTCATGGACTTTTGTTTATAAGTTACCTTGATCACAGTGTTTTCGTCATGGCAGTAGAAATGAGGCTAAGACAGTTGCCTGACTCTGTACATACAATAAAATCTGTATGCATACTTTAGAATGGCACCTTAGGGAGCTGAGGGCATGGTGGTAGCAGGTACAAAGCCTTGGGTTCTGTCCCTCGGCCCCTAAACAAAACAAATGAGCTACATCTCAATTTTAAAATGGGAGAAGCTCGGGTTTTGTCCCTATTGTGTTTTTGTACCTAGTGGGAGACTGAATCCCTAAGGCCTTCAAGGTTGGTGGAGACTACTGTTAAACTGTACTGAAAAACATTACTGAAAATGATGGGAAATCGGAGACTTACAGAAATCAGTCCACTCACACTGTAAACTCTCACCTGTCCCGGACAGGAAAAGTTGATTTGCAAGTAGTAAGGAAAGCTCAAATATTGCTGTAAGGAAAAGTGGGGGAAATACCTAGTCACTTGGTGTACTTACTCAAGAGTCCTCTATTTACTGACCCCAAATCCCTTTGACACTCTTGATCTCACTTCCCTCACCTCTGACGGATCGATTGGTGAGTCTGTCAACTTTCGGAACATCTCAGTCACTGTATCGATGGGATCGTGATCCTGAAATCTATCCCTGGAGAGATGCAAGCCTACCTTCTCGAACTTGTTCAGGGTAACAAGCCAGGCGCAATGCTGTAAAACATCTTCAGCCCACGACTTCAACGACAGCAATAGCACTAGCCGCAGTACCCAGAATGCCCATAGGTTTGGTTTTCTCGGCCACACAGGGTTGACAGGGGACATGGCTGGCCAGGACACCATGTAGCTAGAACCTGGAGAACGTGGGGATCAACACCCACTTGCAAGTTGGCTAGCTGAGGCTGATCTCTAGGAAACCGGTCAGTTCTTGCCCTTTTTCCCACTACTCTTCCTAGCTCCACCCTTGATCAGGCTTCGGGGCCCCTTACTCTCTGTCCAGGTCCTGCTCTTAGGCCTTGCCACGCTCTTACTCGCAGCTCCTCCCCTACTAATACTCGCCCCGCCCCTGCTCTTACTAGCACCCCTGCGGCTCTTTTCACCCCGCTTCCTAGTCGCTCTCTCCCCCTTTGCCCTGGCCTTGCTCTTCTCTGTTCCAGTCCTTGGAACTCCTAACCTATTCTTCGCCAAGTCTCTTTTTTTTTTTCTTGCCTTGTTCGAGCCCTTCCTGGTTTCCCCACCACTGCGCCCCTCCTCGGTCAGAGACTTGGCTCCGCCCTCACAAGGTTCCCCGCCCTCACACTGCTCTTCGCCTCCTCCCTTTCTCTTCGCTCCTGTCCTGCTCAAGAACCAGCTTCTAGTTTTCTTGTCCTTTCGTGAGTCCTCGCCCACACCTCCGTACTTGCTAGGCCCTTTGTCTTGGCTCAATCTCTGACTCTTTCTGGAGATCAGATCCTCGCTCTGCCTTCTCTCTTGGCCGCTCCCCTGGTCCTGGTTCAGGCCCCGAACGTTGTCGTAGTCCGAATCCTCACTCTGTCTTCTCTCTTGGCCGCGCCCCTGGTCCTGCCTCAGACCCCGAGTGTTGC